>SJYA01002892.1:1511360-1546304 GCA_006410615.1 Neotragus moschatus
GGGGGGTGCCGGGGGGGGGGCCAAGGTGGGCGGGAGGGCCCCGCAGCACGCACCTGTGGGCACTGTCCCCCACAGTCCCGTACCACACGGCATTAGCACCCAGGAAGAGGCCGAGGAGGAGGACGCAGCACGTGGCGCGCTGCACGCGTGTGAAGCGGCTCCGAGGAGGCCGGTCCCACATGGAGAGCCAGACGTGCTTGTCAAAGAAGCCACGCTGCAGCTCGGCCACCAGGAGGCGCTGGAACCGCCGCAGCGCCGCGTCACCTAGGGGGCACAGGCGGGCTTCAGGAGACCCCAGGCCAGGCACTGGTTTGTTTCGTGGCCGCCGCCAGGAGGGGTCTTACTTGCAGCCAGCACCTCCTTCTCTACCAGGCCCCCGTTGGCCTCCGTCTCTACCGACAGCCAGTCGTTGACCAGGAAGAAGGTGCTGCGGGCGCTCTGCAAGTCCCGGACGATGATGTGCTGCAGGAACCAGGCGGGGCTCAGCCCTGCGAGAGCGGGCGGGTGGTCAGGGGCGGCAGGCAGTCAGGGCCAGTGGGCAGTGGGTGGGTGGAGCAGGCAGTGGGCGGGCAGCGGGCCCCACCTTTGTTGTCATGCCACACGCGAATCTTCCACAGGCGGCCCAGGCTGTGTGGGGTGGCGATCTGGAAAACGTCCAAGCTGTTGCGCTGGAAGGCTCCATCCCCATCCAGGTGTCGGTGGCCGCTGCGGCCGTCTGCCCCGTACAGCATGATGCCCACGTGAGCCGTGGTCCCTGGAGCAGGGGCGGACACGGGCGCGACTCTGGGTTCCTGTCTGCGGACACTGACCCTGGGTACGTCTGCCTGTCGATCTCCCTTCGACAGGCACGGCCCTCGCCCCATGGCTCTGACACAGGATCTCAGGCCCTCAAACTGTCCCACAGACGGCCCCAGTGGCGGCGGAGCATTAACTGTGAGTGGCCACGTGGACCAGAAGCGCAGCTGCCAGCCTGCAGTCTGCTGCGCGAGTAAGGGACCCGCGTCCTGGTGGCGACTGGTGGCACCGCCCCTTCCTTCCAAAGCCTGCTGCTGACCAGCCACTGCACACCCGTCTCACACCAACCACCAAGCGCACAGTGGTCTCACCCCGTGTCGGCCACAATAAACCCACATGATGCTTTATGAATGTCATAGAGAGGAACAGAAAAAAACTTCAAAAATGAAAATTTCCCTGGACTTCCTTGGCGGTCCAGTGGTAAAAATCTGCCTTGCAATGAAGGGGACACAAGTTCAATCCCTGGTCCCAGAAGATTCCATTATGCGGTGGGACAACTCGACCCGGGTGCCTCAGTGACGAAGCCCAGGCTCTAGAGCCCGTGAGCTGCAGTGTTGAGTCAGTGCTGGGAGCCCATGCTCCACAGCCAGAGAGGAGTGCCCGCGCCACTAGAGAAAGCCCACATAGCAACCAAGACCTGGGGCAGCTTCAGGATAAACACATAAAAATTTAAGAAAATAAACACTTTCCTAACAAGAGAGGGGGCCTGGTGATAAAGACAAAAGCACAGCCAAGAGATGAAAACCAGTATCGAAAAAGTGCACTTTGAATCAAAGGCAAACACGCAACTGAAGACCCAGACAACTGTGTGGCTCCTGCTGCCGCCCCAGGCCCTAAAAACGCTGCCAGTGGCAACAAGTGGCCAACACGAGCAAGGACATTGGTTGCAACAAAAAGGATGAAAACACCACAGAGCAACCAATACGGCAAACGCTTCTTCACGTGAGACGAGCTCTCAGAGGTGCTTCACAGCAGGAGCAAGGATGACGTGGGCAGTAAAATGACCTTTGGCCGAAACACAAGGACGCCCCTAAGGCAGCGCTCACTGATGGGAACACCGCTCAGACTACTTGCTCAGTTTCCCACAAAGAAACAAGATGCCTGATCTCAGCGTCCAACATGCAGTACTGACCCCACGCCAACCTGCTTCTCTGATGGCTGTAACTGATGGGCAGAGAGCTAGGGACGTTGTGAGAACAATGTTTTCACCCAGACCACCTGCTACCATTTAGTCATCACCTCCCATACCGACAGGTGGGCTTCCCTGGGGGCTCTGACGGTAAATCGTCTGCCTGCAGTGTAGGAGACCCAGATCTGATCCCTGGGTCGGGAAGATCCCCAGGAGAAGGGAATGGCAACCCAATCCAACATTCTTGCCTGGAGAATCCCATGGTGGGCTACAGACCACGGGGCCACTTAGTGACTAAACCACCACACAGTTGATGGTTCGGCTGGTCCTGCCCGCCTGTGCATGCCAGTGGGACTGCATGCCCACAGGCCACTGTGTGTGGACCTGCCCCGCTGGAAGCCCCTCACCTGAGCCCCGGCCCCAGCCGGTCTTGACTAGGATCTCGTACTTGAAGCGGCCCCCCTTCCCACAGAACGGGATGGCGCGGACCCGGCGGACGTCCAGCTGGTCCAGCTTCCGCAGGATCACAGCCATGACTGCGTAGGTCAGCAGGCACATGGCGCAGGTCAGCAGGACAACTTGGTTGACGCTGGAGGCCGACTCCTGGGGAGACAGGCCCGTCAGCCCCGAGGCCACGCACCATGGCACCAGGCTCCCCTCCGTCGATGTGCTGCCACTCACAGGGAAGGTGAACTTGACATGGCTGGCGGGCACGAAGAGGCTGGCACCGAAGGCGGTGAGGTGGCGGGTGAGGCAGACAGCCTCGCGGGGCGAGGTCTCCTCCAGAGGTGCCAGCCCCTCCGTGCGCCACGCCATGTGCTCCTCGCTGAAATACTGGCAGAGCGACGTGTACAGGCCCACGGACACCCCCAGCGCCGACCAGCGGAAGTGGCTGCTCAGGTTCAGGTGGTAGCTCGCACCCAAGCCTCGGGACCTGGAGGGGGGTGTGTCACGGCCAGGCCCTGCCCCACCCACCTGGCCCCTCCCACCACGGGGAGCCCACCCTCCGAGGCCCGCTGCGCACCCCGGGGCGATGAAGAAGGTGTAGGGCCTGTGGTCACTGCCCGCCAGGGCCTCCAGGCTGATCCTCTTGCTGGCTGAGCAGTTGTGCTCATTGGGCCAGGGCTCTGAGTGCAGGTAGGCAGCCAGGAAGGGCTCGGGCTCGTCTGGCAAATACTGTTCTGCGGGCGGGCGGCAATGGGCAGGCTCGGACTCCTGCCCAGGCAGCCCACACGCACTGGGAGCCCACCCCTGTGGCCCTCTGGCTAGGCCCCTAGAGCCCCATGAAGCAGGACATAGGCCACAAGTTGGGGGTGCCCGTGAGAAATGCTGGTTAAGCTGGCCACCCTGCAGCTCCACATGGGCTGGGCCAAGAGAGGAGGAGGCCCCCCACCAAGGGCCCCACCAGCCACGCACCATCCAGCACTGTGAAGGTGAGCTGCAGGTGCAGCCCCGCCTCAGGGTTGCTATTCTCAGGAGTGACCACGACGCTGACCGAGGCCCGGGGCTGGATGACGGTGGAACTGGCAGAGATGCGCTGGCCCTGGGCAGCCTGGTCCGAGTTGTTGGGCACCTTCACAGTGATGGCACGCTCCGAGGCGAGCTGCCTGATGGGGATCTGGGCGCCGGCCTGCGTCTGGAAGGCCATGGAGGCCACTTTGGTGGAGACGGTGTAGTTGCTGATGTAGCCGAAGGGGAAGGGGTTGGAGTCCACAAGCAGGATGAGCTGCACCACGTCGCTGAGGTTGGGCAGGGCTGCGCTGAAGGCCTCAGGGATGGAGAAGTGGCAGCCAGGGCCTGGGGCGTCACCCTGGCACAGCAGGCTCCGCGGGTCCGAGCGCTTGCCCTGCGCCAGGATCTCCTCGCCTGCCAGCGTCAGGGGCTCCTCGTTGAGCACGCGGGAGCGTGTGAGAATGCCTACAAGGGCGGACGAGAGCTGGTAGGCCCTGGACGCCACCAGCAGTGAGGGCGGCTCCGCCCCCAGCTCCGAGGGCTGTGGGCCCTGCACGTCCGAGCTGGCCACGTGGATGAGGTCACCTGTGGGCAGGAGAGGAGGTGGGGGGAGGCACGTCAGGGGAGGCATGTCAGGGGAGGGGTGTGGGAGGGGTCGGGTGAGGAGGGCAGAGGCCGGCGGGGCGGCGCACCTGTGATGTTGAGGATGCTGTCTGCGATGGTGGTGGGCGTCCCCGAGCCCGTGGCGGTCTCCGCTTGCAGGATGCGCATCATGTCCTCCAGCCTGTGCAGCGTCTTCTTCAGGCACGAGCGGCACACGAGCTCCCGGCTGGACACCTGCAGGGCGCCCGCACCGCGTCCAGCAGGCTGGCCAGGCCAAATGGGGCTCCCCCTGCTCCCCCTGCCCCTCGTGCAGCCACTGCAGGGGCCTCCCTGTTGCCTCCGGCCGACTCGAAGCCCCCTTCCCGCTGCATTCTGCAGAATCCACATTGAACACACCTCTGCCCCCAGTCTCTCTCCCGGGAGCTCCTCAGAGACCCTTCCCCACATGTAGGCCAAGTTCAAGGTAACATGGCCCCACGAGCCATCCCGGCCCCTCACACTGCTGAGCCAGCTACAGGGCAGACGGCGACCACGGCCAACGCAGAGACCCTGCACTGCCCTCCTGAGGCCTCGGCAGCAGCCACTGGCCTCCCCTGGCACCATGCCCCCATCAGAACGGAGACCAGCCCAGCCTGGCCGCTGACTCCTGGGCAACGGTGAGGGGACCACAGGCCCTGGGGGGGGCACAGAACAGTGTCTCCACTCCGCACCCCGCCCCGGTGCTCCTTGTGCCAAGCCCCGGGGGCCGCCCTGGGGGCATGCAGCATGCAGGCTTGGCCAGGGAGGGAGCTCTCGGGGTGGGGGGCCGGGCTGCCGTGGGGCTGGGTCCACCCTACCGTGCACTGGGCCAGCGCGGCCGCCACCTGCTGGATGTCGTCCACTGTGTTCACCCGCAGGGACACCAACGTCTCCGTGATGTTCTTGCGTATCTGGGCGCGCAGCTCCTGCCTGGGGTCCGGCTCCGCCAGTATGGGCAGGGCCTGCTCGTACTGCGGGCACAGGGCTGTCAGCAGGCAGCACTGGCTGTACACCAGCAGAGGGGGCTTCCCGGGACCTGTGGGGATCGCACCCACCTCATTGAGCACAGCGATGAGCGCGAGCGAGTACTCCATGACGTGCTGGGGGTCGGCCTGCCGCAGCAGCCCCGGCAGCGTGCTCCCCGCCAGGCTATGCAGCCAGTCTGTGAGGTCTGGGGGGCCGTCGGCAGGGTCCCCGGGGGGGTCTGGCAGGGTGATGGTCAGAGACCTAGGGGCAGAGGTGAGGCGTGAACGGGGCTGGGCCCTCTCCTACCCATTGGCCGGCCGGCTGGCTGGCTCTGTGGGCATGGGCTCACCTGTTGAGGGCAACCACGGTGGCCCCCAGCTGGTCCTGCACCAGCACAGCCAGGCCCACCATGAAGTGGGGCGCGAAGCCAGGTGGCAGCACAGCCCCGTAGGAGGCAAGGCTGCCCTTGTAGACGCAGAACTCCTCGCAGTGGCCCTTGCGGCAGCGCCGCAGCTGCAGGGCGTACACCAGCGGCGCACCTGCGTCCTCCGCGTCCTGCCAGCCTGTGGGCCCAGGGCGTCAGCAGGGTCCCCACCCAGCCCGCCCGCCCTGCGGCCAGCCATACTCACCCACGCACTCGAAATGCAGCTTGGTGGTGAGTGCGCGCACGTCCTCCAACGGGAAGAGGCGGCAGGAGCCGCCCCGCGGCGGGCGGTTGGGTGCCAGGCGGATGGAAGCGCAGCCCTGCTCCTGGCCCGAGCGGCCCAGCACGGTCAGCGTGAAGGTGTAGCCCTCGCCGTCACGCAGAACGCCCCGCCGCACCACCAGCCGCATGCCCGCACCACCCGTGGACGTGGTTGTCGCGTCCAGCACCAGCGTCTCATTGCTGAAGCTACGTGCGGCCCACAGCTGAGGGGGCATGGAGACCACAGTGCTCAGGGGAGGGTCTCCCCCAGGACCACCCAGTGCCCCCAGCCCGTTCCCACTCACCCCGCGCTCTGGGCCCCCGTCGCAGTTGTCACAGCGGCCCTCCAGGTACACGTAGGAGCTGCGGCTCACTGCATACACTGCCTGCGCCTTGCAGGAGACGCATTCCAAGGACACAATGGGCACCCGGCCGCTGCGGACCAGCACCTGGAAGCCAGTGGGGTGAGGGGGCCTGCCACCCACGTGGGCTCTGCTTGCAATGCCAGACCCTCCCATCTGCCCGGGCGGAGGGCAGCAGCAGACCCTGTCATGCCCCAGCCCTCCTGTGCCTCCGCCCCTGCCGGCTCCACCTGCCAAGGCTCCTCTCAGGCCCAGCTCTCACCCAGGACTCTGGTTTTGTGACTCCCAGGCTGGGGGAAGGGACTCGAGGAGCACAGACCACAAGGGCTTGTTTTCTGCGGCCCCCAGGGCCCCCGACAGGCGCATAGACACAAGTGGATGGAGAAGTAGAGGCAAGAAGGCGTGAGCGAGCGCACGCATCTGTGCAAGGACAGCAAGCCAGGTGTGGCTCCATCCGAGCCCCCTGTTGCTGTGCACTCTGGGGGGTCCCTCGCACATAACCCCAGGTGGCCCCTCTTGGCAGGACTCCCTCTGGGCAGAGGCCTGGCACTCCCCTGGCATGGGGGATGCACCCCATCTCGGGCACCAGCAGGGCCTGGTGCACTGGCTCCCATCACAGCTGGTGGGGTGCTGCGCTCAGGGAGGGAGAGTGCGCCACACACGCGAGGCCAGACCTCCTCGTTCTGGGAGGGGACAGCCTAGGAACGTGCCTCGAGGCTTTGTATGCCACTACGGCCCTTCTGGAGGGAAGCCAAGCGGACGGCCGTCTCATTAAACAGAAATGACATTGAAAAGAGTGATAACTCAAGACCGATGGCTTCCAAAAACCCCCAAAACGTAAAAAAACCCCTTAGGAACGGGAGCTGGGCGCTGTGTGGGCTCCGCCTCACCGGCCGCGCCCATCCCAGGGCCAAGGGCTCTTCAAGGCTGGGCCGCGGCAGCACCCACCGTCTGGCTGGTGACCTCCTCCTTGCGGCCAGCCTTCCACACGGTCAGGTTGAAGGTGTACTCCACGCCAGCGCGCAGGCGCTCCCGAGGGATGGTGACCACGCTGCTCCCGCGGGGCCCGAAGTTCAGCGCACACCCGCCGGTCTCGCTCTGCAGCCCGTAACGGGGTGGCATGGGGGTGAGACCCCAGAGCCACTCTGGCCTGTGGCAGCAAAACCCCCTACCCTCTACCGTGGTCTAGCACCCCCCTGGCACTCAGAGCCCAGGCCTGCCGGGCTTGTCATGCAGACTCGAGCAGGGTGGGGAGGGTGCGTGCCCCCGTGACTGACCTGCGTCGCGGCCACGCAGGCCCAGTGGAAGCTGAGGGGCGTCTGGTCACCATCCTCCAGGTTGGGGTCGTAGGACTTGCTCCCATCCAACACCAGGTCCTGAGAGTCTGACCACACACGGGAGGAGCCGCCCTCCACGATGGGCACTAGACGCTCGGGGGCTACCGTCACGTTGGCCTGGATGCTCCGGGCCAGCGGGGTGTCCCCAAACGACACCACGAACACAAAGCAGTAGTGGCCCACAGGTAGTGCGAGCCGCGGCACCACCAGCTGGGGCCGGCTCACATCCACCCCAGGCAGGGCCACCCGGGCCGCGCGCCCAGGCCGCTGGCAGTTGGCGGCACGGTACACCTCCCAGCGATACTCGGTCTGGTAGGTAACGCAGTCCCGCAGGTCCACATGGGCCTCCAGGTAGTTGCGCTGGGAACGCCGCATGAGCACCTGTGGGGGCAAGGCCACGTCCACCGCGGGCTCCCTGCAGGCCAGCACGTGGACAGTGACCGTGGCCTGCGCCACAAAGAAGCTCACCAGGTTGGAGGCGTTCACCTGCACGGGGTAGTCCCCGGGCTGCAGGTAGGAATGTGCCGCCCAGGGTGCCTCCGTGTCCTCTACTGGGGCCCCGTCCCCGAAGTCCCAGCGGTAGGACACGCGCCGGGCACTGGGGCTGGTGGCCGCCTCGAAGTGGGCGGAGCGGTTGGCGAAGCAGCGGGGGCCGCGCAGAGCCACATGCTGGATGGCGTCTTGCACCTCCACCAGCAGCGTGCGGTTCACACCGCCCAGCTCGTTGAAGGCGCGCACATGGATCTCCAGCAGCCCCGCGGCCACGGGAGTGTAGGTGACATCACGGCCTGAGAGGATGACCAGTGAGTCCCCCTGCACCTTCTGCAGCGAGAAGTACCAGGCATAGGCGACACGGGAGCCCTGCTGCACGCGGGCGCTGAAGTTCCGCTCTGCACCTGTGGCGATGGCCGGCCCGCAGCAGTCGGGCACCTGCAGCCCACCCACGGCCTCCAGCACCGAGATGCGCACCTGGGCCTGCGCCCGGCTCACGCGGTTCTCAGCGTGCACGCTCACCGTGTAGTCCCCAACCCGGGAGAAGCTGCGGGAGAAGTGGGGCATGGGTAGCACCTCGAGGCCGCCCCCGCTGACCTGCAGGAGGAAGCGGACAGCCGAGCCAGCGGCCAGCAAGATCTGAAAGTGCACTGGCTGCCCAGGCTCCACCACCTTCCTGCTGGCCCACAGCACCAGGCCCACGATGGGCTCCTGCACCGTGAGGTTGTGTGTGGCCATGACCCAGCTGACCGCGTTGGAGGCATTGAGCTGGACCGAGACCAAGCCAGCGTCAGGGAGGACCACAGTGACATGCTGGCCCTGCCTGCTGCCACCTGGCACAGCCCAGCGCCAGCTCACATCAGTGCCTGCAGCCAGCTGTCCCCAGAAGGGCACCGTGGAACCGGCCACCACGAAGCCGCCGTCCAATTCCCTGGCACGGATGCTGAGGCCACTGACGGGCACCTGCACGACCACCTCCATGCTGGCATTGACCGAGCCCAGCTGGTTCTCGGCCACGACTGTGACCAGGCACAGGCCGGGGCTGGGGAAGCTGAGGGCGGTGGACGGCTCCCGAGTCTCCCAGCGCAGCCCCTCCTCCAGGGACCAGCTGTAAGTGACACTGCTGCCCCCAGCCAGCTCGGCCCAGAGGGTGACACTTGTGTTGACAGCAGCTGGGTTCGGGGAGGCGGTGACAGTCAGCCACCCCACCGGTTCCACGAAGTCCACCGTGCAGTTGGCTGAGGCGCTGCCTAGCATGTTGGTGGCCCGCAGCTGGACGTGGTAGGTGCCGGCCTCAAGCACCGTGAGTGAGAAGGCTTTGCCGCTGCTGGCCAGGGCAGGGCCACCGTCGCGCTGAGCGGCCCAGCTATAGGAGATGTTGGTGCCATCTCGTACCACAGCCTGCAGTTGCAGCGTGCGGTTGGTGGGGAAGCAGCAGCCGCCGCCCACCACCTGCAGCCCCTCGATGTGCTGCAGGACATAGACGAAGATGCTGTCTTGGGCGGCGCCCACCTCGTTCTCGGCCGTGACAATAATGTTGAAGGTGCCCACAGAGCGGAAGGTGTAAGAGATGGTGGGGCCCCCGGGGATGGGCGTGCAGCGGTCGCAGAGGACCCAGGAGTAGCGCACGTCACTGCCGGCCTCCAGCACAGTGCTGAAGCTCACACTGCCATTGAGGGGCACCACCGTGCGGCTGGCGTTCACACTGAGCCCCCGCACGCGCCGCTGCACCGTCACATTCAGCCGGGCCTCGCCCCGGCTCACCTCGTTCCAGCTGGCCACCCTGACTTGGAAGCAGCCTGTGCTGCTGTAGGCGTGAGTGATCGTGGGGCCCTGCAGCTGCCTGCCGTCCCCCAGCTCCCACAGGTAGCTGGCGGGGCGCCCACGGCCCACAGCGGAGAACAGGTAGGGCTGCTGCAGCTCCAGAGCATGGGAGCTGTTGACCCTGATGCCCATGACCTCCACGGGCTCCTGTACCTCCACCAGTGCCGAGTCATTGGCGGCCGAGATGTTGTTGGCCGCGGTGACCGTCACGAGGTAGGAGCCTGCGAACCGGTAGGTGAGAGTGGCCTCGGGGCCACCGATGTAGGCAGCGGCATCCTCGGTGCCAAAATCCCAGGTGTAGCGGTAGGGGAAGGGGGGCCAGACATGGGCCACCAAGCGGGCCTCGTCCCCGAGCCGCACGAACTGCCTCTCCGGCTGCAAGGTAACGTTGCCCAGCTCAGGCTCCACGCAGATGCTGCTGAAGTAGTGTGCTCTGTTCACGCGGCTCGACAGCACCAGTGCCAGTGGGAATGTGCCGCTGTGCATAAAGCTGTGAGTCACGCTCGGGTCCCCCTGGATACTGACGTTGGGTGAGCCGTCCCCGAAGGTCCAATCAAAGATGTAGTGGGCAGGGTCCCCGGTGACATGGGCTGTGAGCCGGGCATGCAGCTGGGAGGCGATGCAGGCCACCGGGTCAATCCACAGCACCTCCAGGACGAAGACGTGCACGGGCAGGCTGTGGGCCAGGCGGCCGGCGGGGCTGGACGCGCTCACTGTCACCGTGCAGTTCTGCGCCCGCCGGTACACATGCTCTACCGTGGCCTCGGTGCCCGTGAGCACCGTGCCGTCCCCCATGTCGAAAGTCCACGTGACGTTGTCGCCAGAATCCAGGGCAGCACTGACCACCGCAGGCACACCCTGCTCCACGGCGGGGCTCAGACTCACCGTCAGGCCGTGGAGCTCCTCGAAGACACGGACGCTGATGTCCGCCACCGCGTGGCTTACCGTGTTGTTGATCTCCAGGCGGACATGGTACATTCCCCTCGAGGTGAACGTGTGGTTGACCTCTGGCTGGGGCTGGGTGACAGCTGGGGAGCCATCCCCGAAGTCCCACGTGTAGAGGACACCGCCCGGCGATGGAAGCGGGCGCGGGAAGAAAGCGACGGGCTGGCCAGCCACCAGGACCTTACTGCCCACGGCCACAGCCATGGCGGGCAGGGCGGCACGCACGCTGACAGGCACCTGCTGCGTCAGGTTCTCGAAGGTGGTGGACACGAGCAGGGTCAGGCTGTACTCACCTGGCGGACAGGCCCCGAGCGGGAGTGTGGCCGGGCTGGCGCTGCCACCCTGCTCACAACCCATCTCCACCCCAGGGCTATGGGCGCAGCCATGGGTCAAACAGGGCCCCAGGCAGAGTGTAAATACAGGCAGCCCTGGGCCCGTGTGCTCTCTACATGGGTGAGGCAGAAGGAGGTGAAGGGCAACTCAGGTGCAAATGCCCTTGGGTGATGGGCGGGTGCAGAGCCAGGATCACAGGGCTGTTTACACTTCCATGTGAGGCTTCTGGGACTTCAGAAGCGACTTCCAAGGATCTCCCCTTCTCCTCCAGAAAAGGATCAGGGATGGGGCAGGAGGGATGGAAGGGGTCTGTTTCTGGCCAGCAGATTCGCATCACGGGTCTCTGAGGCCCAGTCCCCCCTCACCTCCCTTCTCCACACTAGTGGGGGCCCCAGGCCATCAGCCCCAGCTGTGCTCTGGAGGCAGGACCTGGGGAGCATCCCGCAGAGAGGCGCTGCCCCAGGCAAAGGGCCCGAGCCACCAGCCCTCACCTGGGGTGCTGTAGGCGTGTGAGGTGTTGTGCTCCACCAGCACCTGGGCCACTGTGGGGTCTGGGACCTCGAAGGACTCGTACGGAGGCTTGAACTGGCCGACCACCTGCTCCCCGTCCCCAAACATCCACCTGCCGGGGCAGGGAGCAGGCAGTGAGCAGCCTGGGGAGGGCCCATTGAGCCCCTGCAGCGCTCGCTGGCCTGGCTGCAGCCCCCTTCCCAGGAGCCACAGCCCTGCTGTGGCCCCTCCGAAGGGCCTACGTCCCCAGCACGTCCTGGCAGGGAGATGGGGCTGGGGCAGACGCCGCACTCACAGGAAGGCAACCTCCAGGGCCGAGTCCACTAGCACGTGGGCGGCCAGCGCCAGCGTGGCGTTGAGGGCCAGAACGGGCGGCACTGCCGACACACGCAGGCCCCGCATCCGATGCATCGGCTCCACAGTGACGTTGAAGTGAGCGCTGGCGCTGCTCACATGGTTGGAGGCTGTCAGCTGTGGTGACAGGCAGCAGTGAGCAGGCCGCCCGCCAGCCTCGAGGCACTGTGGACAGAGCCCCTCAAGCTCTGCCCTCACCCACCACGCCACGGGGTCCTCGGGGGCAGAGCGGAGCAGAAGGCATAGGTGACCAACGCACAGCCCCTGCCCGCGCCCCGCCCACCCCTGCGCCCGAGAGCCCCGCCCCCGTGCCCGAGAGCCCCGCCCACCGAGAGCTTGAAGACAGCTGCGCTCTGGTAGATGACATTGAAGACCACATTGTGGAAGGTCAGGGACTGTTTGTCATCGATGGTCCAGCGGAANGCGCCCCGCCCACCCCTGCGCCCGAGAGCCCCGCCCCCGTGCCCGAGAGCCCCGCCCACCGAGAGCTTGAAGACAGCTGCGCTCTGGTAGATGACATTGAAGACCACATTGTGGAAGGTCAGGGACTGTTTGTCATCGATGGTCCAGCGGAAGACCACATCCGAGCCGGCCTCCACCACGGGACTGTACCTCTGCAGAAGGGCACCATATGAGCTGGCCATGACCGCCCCAGGCCCGGGGCCCTGGGGAACGGATGCTGCCCCCAGCCCAGGTTCACCCTCCTGGACAAGGCTGGCTGTGGGCTCCCCTTTTGGCCATGGAGGTCACACTGTGCAGGGCTGAGCCCAGGCCTGGCCACACACCAACCTCTCTGTACCTCAGAGGCCCAGTGCCCAAGACTAGAGGCCAACCCACCACAGCCTGCACCCCCATCTCAGGCTCCCACTTGGGAGACACGCATGTCTCCATGGCCTTGTGGTTCTGGACGCTCCCCTGCGTCACCTGACAGGTGTAAGCAAGGAAGATGAGATGCAACTGTGCAGTGGCCTGTGTGCAAGATGGGCACCCAGGGGACGGGAGTGCCCTGACATTGGCCGGTGGCAGTGCCCCAGCCTTAGAAAGGGCTCACTTCGCTGGGTGAGACCCCAGTGGGGGTCTCAAAACACACCCAGGAAGAGGGTGGTCAGAGGCAGGTGAAGAGCTCAACAGCAGGCTCAGGAAGCGTGGGAGAAACTGTTTCAGAGGTGACTCTCCCGTCACTTGGGGATGGATGAGCCATCTGCACACAGGGCCACCCGCAGGAGCCTACCCAGTACCCAACACTGGGCCCAGTGTCCCAGCGGCCAGGCACGCTCCAGGCTGGGGATGGGTGGCCCTCCACGGGGAGCCGCACCTCAGGGGGGCGGGGACCCCACTCACCACCAGGACGCCCTGCAGCACGCGGGCCTCGGGACTGGGCGTGGCACGGAGCCCACGGATGGGCTCCTCCGCCGTCACCAGCAGGCTGAGGTTGGCCCGGCCGGCCCCGTTCTCCACCACCACCTCCACCTCGTGCTGGCCCTCACTGAGCCCGGACAGTGTCAGCATGGAAAACAGGCTGCCGTTGGCCTCCTGGGCGCAGCCAGGCGCCAGGGCGGCCACAGCAGCCGGGCAGGCAGCCTCAAAGGGTGCGCTGGCATTGCCCCCGGGCCAGTGGGCCTCGGCGGTGGCGTTGGCGCCCGAGTCCACCTGCAGCACCAGGGCCGAGCCACTGGTGGGCACGTAGATGCGGCCATCCTGGGGGGCTGGGTAGATGGCCCGAAGCCCAGCCACTGGGGAGAGGACGTCGAAGCTGCAGGTCAGGTTGTGCCTGGACACACCATTGCCCACCGTGGCCCTGACCTCATAGCGCCCTGGCCGCCGCAGCCCCGGGTTGGGGCCCAGGCCCAGCAGAGGGGTGAGCTGCTCCGTGGCGGCCAGCAACCGCAGGGTGCAGGCGGGGCCAGCTGGGGCCGCCTCCAGTTGGGCAGGCAGGCGGGCAAGCCAGGCTGAGGCGTTGGCAGAGAAGTACGGAGCCTCAGAGCCCGGGAAGCTGAGTGCCGGGGGGCAGTGCAGGAGGGCACCCGGCCCCGCGTCGTGCTGCAAGCTGATGAGGTCGCTGGGGTGCAGGGTGATGTCCTGGCCACGGAAGGGGACCTGTGTAAGAGGGCAGCGGGGCCGGGTCGCATCCTCAACACGGGAGGAGGCACCAAGTCACTCCCCACGGGGGCCTCCACGTTCCTTGGTCACTCGGGGCACCCAGCTTCCCAGGGGCCCCCAAGGTGTTCAGGGTAGGGACGGATGGGACACAGGGCAGAGAGGACACAAGAAGGTGGGCTGCCTGGACAGGGGCAGGGCCTCTGCCAGACGCTGGCTAGCCATGCCCAGAGAGCAGGTGCAAAGGCCCTCGGGTAGGGGCAGGGGAGGAGGGCACTACCGAGGCAGGGGACTAGACAGCTTGGCCGAAGGGTCTGCATTTGGTCCATGTGACGGGAAGCCAGGGCCTCTGGGACGGAGGGAGGCAGGAAGCAGGGGCCAGAGGCACGCACCGAGTACTGGGCAGGGGGGCCCGCAGGCACGGAGAAGAGGAACTCTTTCCACAGTGTGTAGGAGACCCCAGGGAGGCCCAGCCCTGGCATGGACCCATTGTCGCAGGCCCCAGGGTGGCAGGGGGTGTCCAGAGGCAGGCAGACGTTGGCTCGGGGGCACAGGGGCCCTTCTGGTGCACACACAGGGGCCAGCTCAGTCTTGTTTTCCAGGGACCTACCCTGGGGCTCGCTGCTGTTTTCTGGGGACCCTACAAGGAAAGGATGGGTGTCAGAGGCTCCAGTGTGCTTACAGACCACAGAGATACCTCGCTAAGTAACGAGGTCCTGCCAGCCAGTGTCCCCGGCCCCCAGCGCCTCTCCTCTCCCCCTTCGACCCCGGCCCTAGTAAGCTCCCCTCCAGAGCCACCGTCCTTGGCATGCCCAGCATGAACTGGCGTCTCCTGGCCCCACTGTGTCCACCCTGAGGCTGGACACCAGCCCAGTGGGCAACAAACTGACAAGACATGACAAATCAGAGAGGTCACTCACGCCCCGAGTCACACTGTCAGGACAGGGTCCCACCTGCTCCGTGCCCCGCCCGGTACACCTGCAGCCGTAATTGGGCGGGCCGGCCCAGTTCCTGTGTCCCAAACTCGGCAGCGGTGAGGAAGGCTTCGCGGCTTGGGCTCAGGCCAGGAAACGCCATCACCTGGCAGGGCAGGGGGCCACTCAGCTCCACAGGCCCTGACCCTGAGCCTGACCCCACCCCGACACCCTAACATCTGCCAGTCAGAGGGGAGGAGCCCCCCAGGGGCCTCGTCTCACACAGTGGGAGACTACATTGCTCAGGAGAAAAACATCAGGTCAAAACCATCTCTGGGCAATAGGAATCCCACCTTCATTTGTAAAAAACACCCCCAGATGGAGAGAAGGCTCAGGAGATTCGGGGCTCTCTCGGGTGCCAACCAGGGTGCTCCTCTCCTCTGCCCTGCAGTGGGTTTTCTAAATTCTCCCCACTGGACACAGGACGTTAATAAGGCCCAGAAAAAGGCTTCTTGGGGTTTCTGTAAAGGGACTGTCTTGCTTTTCAAACTACCTTATTTGGCCACATCGGGTCTCCGCTGCGCACGTGGATCAATCCGTGCGGCCTGCGGGATCCAGTTCCCCCGCCAGGGATCAAACCTGGTCCCATGTGCTGGGAGTGTGCAGTACCAGCCACTGGACCCCCAGGGCAGTCCCAGTCTCCCTGCTTTTTAGAAGCAAGAAGCCTAAAGGGCCCGCCTACCTCGACGGGCTCCTGGGGAGCCAGGAGGGCCTCCTGCTGTTCCAGGGGGCTTAAAGGCCCTTGCAGGTCCCCACTGGGCGCTCCCACGAGGAAGTTCTCTGCATCCCACACGGGGCCTGGGGTGCAAGCGTGCAATGAGATGCTGGGCCCAGGCGGGAGGAGAGTGTTGGGGACCCAGGGGTTGAGGGACCTGGGACTGACCGCCTAGCAACAGGCCCTGGCTCGCTACACCGGCTGCGGGCCCAGTCCAGACAGGGGACGCCCAGCAGACACGTGACGAGCACTGAACCGGCGCTAGGAGCAGCTGTGCTGGCCAGGTGAGGAGGACTCCCGGGTTCCCAGCCAGGGCAGCAGATGCTCCCTCCCAGCCACCCATCCCAGGCCCCGCGTACCTCCGGGCCGCAGTTCACAGACGTAGCTATGCGGCGCTGAGCACAGGTCCGTGTTGCACTGCCCAGCGGGCCCCAGGCGCACGCAGCGCTCAGCTGTGGCGGGATGCGGCTCCCCGGGCAGCCAATTCTGGCAGCTCTCCAGGCTGAAAGCGCCACCCTGGGGCGCAGGGCCCGCCGCCACCCCCTCCACAGCTGAGAAGCCGATCCACACGTCCAGGCTCCTGCAGCAGACAGCGAAGGGCCGGCACTCAGGGGCTCCCCAGGGATGGGTGCCCGCCTTGCAGCAGCCCATCAGGGGCTCCACCTCTACCCCCACTTCCAGACAGGGACACTGAGGCTCAGAGACTGGACCTGGCAAGCGGGGCCCAGGCCAGCACCCGCCCAGCCCCATCCCACGGGGCCGGGGTCCAGCTGAGACCCACAGGGGGCTCCGCCTCACTCTGGCCTGGCCACAGGACCCACATGCGTCCAGAGGAGGAGCAGGCCTCCAGGAGAGGTACTGAGACACCCACACACCGGCCCCCAAATGGGCCAGCCCCACAACTCTGCAGGCAGAGACCCTCCTGGAGGCAGAGCATGGGGGCGGGTGGCAGGGTCAGAGCCAGGTGCTGGGGCTGCGTTACTACCAGGGGACCCCAGGACCCAGGAAGAGGGCTGTGACCGCTCTGAGCCTCGATCTCCCCTCGGGACACAGGACGTTCAGCAGGACCCTCAGCCCATCAGCCCCTTCCCACAGGGACCCAGGGAGCAGGGGGCCAGCCTCCACCTCATCCCACCCCTGGCCCTGGCAGGCTCTGAGGGCCAACCCTGGTGACCGCTGCAGAGCAGAGTCCCTCACAGGCCTGGATGACCAGAGCACCCAAGAGGCTCCTGGGGTGCGAGAGGCACTGACCATGGACAGCCCAGCAAGGTCACACCAGACCTGCCCCGCCCTCTGCAGGAGGGGCCCAGCTCGGGCAGACAGGGAGAACACAGGGCCGGGTGTTGGGCAGCTACCACAGCGGGCACCCCTGCAGCCATGGCTGCATCAGGAGAGCCGACAGGAGCGGCTGCCCACAGGCACAACATGGCTGCTGCCTGGAGCCCACCAGCCAGCCAGACACAGCCCCTGCAGACACCCCGTGCCCAGGCAGGCACCTGGTGACACGGGACACCAGGAAGTGCTGCACAGCGGGGCTGTCCACCATGGCCAGGGCGGCCCCAGCCCAGGCCTGGCACTGCTCCTGCGCCTGCGCCCAGGACGCCTTCTCTGCCCGCAGGCTGTAGCAGTGCCCATTGCCGGGGAAGATCTCTGTGTCCGAGGGGCAGAGCGGGTGCACCACTGGGGGTAGAGGGCAGAGACGGGTGTCAGCGTGTGCCCAGCCCAGGTGGTCCGCCCACCCGACGAGGCCAGGACGGGCCCCACCTTGGGCTGGCTCCTCGCCCAGGGCCACGATGGTGTAGGCAGCCTCCAGGCCCGAGCCACCGCGGTTTCGGACGCCAAGCTGCAGGGTCTCATCGCTGTGCACCGAGGCCACACAGACGAGCTCCAGGTCAGCCGGGGCCGCCTCCACCCACACCTCCGCCCCCAGCCGGGCAGAGCCCGCCCCTAGGGCCAGCACGACCATCACGGGGTAGCGGCCGGGCAGCACATAGCGGTGAGTGGCGTCGGGGCCCGCAACATCCACCTCCGGGGAGCCGTCACCAAAGTCCCAGTGCGTGGAGCTGACCGGCAGCAAGGCGGTGACGTGGAAGGCTGCGGGCTGGCCAGAGGCCAGGGGTCCTTGGGGCCCCAGCAGGGTGGCCCCCGGGGAGGCAGGGAAGACGTGATGGAGGAGGCTGGGCCCCCGGCAGGCGGGGGCAGGGGGCAGGGAAGGGCCAGAGCAGGACGGCAGGCAGGCGGAAGAGGAGTTGGGGGGCCGGGCCGCCCCACACAGGCACTGGCCCTGCTCCGAGAGGGCCGCGAGGGCCTGGCCAGCTGCGAAACAGAGGGCGCTGCAGGCCTCAGGGGCCAGCGGGCCCTCGGGGGCAGCCGAAAAGGCCATCAGTGCCATGGCGCCCGAGTTGTCGTCAGGGACACAGGCAACATACTCCTCACCTGCAAGGGCGAGCAGGCCAGTTGCAAGGGTGTGCCCCTCACCCCACCCCATCCCAGACTGCATCACCTCTGAGCCCGTGCACACTGTCCCCCGGGCCAGAGGGCCCTCCCGACCCTTCCCCAGTCAGTAACTTCCCTCCACCCGAGAGGACCTTCAGGGGTCCCGCCTGGCCACTCAGCCGTGCCGCCTGGCACACTCACCACAGGCTCCATCCAGCAACGCTCCGCCAAGCAGTGGCTGGCCAGCCAGGGGGCCAGGCCCGGCGCACGTTGCTGCCTCGGGCCGCACCACGTGGACCTGCTGCCCCTCCGCCCATCGCGGCAGCCAGGCCAGACCGCAGTCACACTCAAGCGGGTTCCCACCCAGATTTCTGTAGGGGACAGGGCAGACTCAGCAGGTAGTGCAGGGCCCCCGGCCCAGCCGCCCAGAGCCACCAAAACCATCGACACTTACATTTCACTTAAATTAAATAAATTATCAAATATTCCTTCTTCTAACGTAGAAATCTTATTGTTGCTTATGTCCCTGTAAGAAAGGAGGAGTTCAATGTGGTTTGACATGAGCCCCCTGAACCACCACGGGGACAAGCTGCTGCCCGCCTGTAGCATGGAAGCCCACAGCCATCCCTGGTGGATACTCACAGCTCCGTCAACGCCGAGA
Source organism: Neotragus moschatus (assembly GCA_006410615.1). NCBI lineage: Eukaryota > Metazoa > Chordata > Mammalia > Artiodactyla > Bovidae > Neotragus > Neotragus moschatus. Next base: position 1,530,049 of record SJYA01002892.1, read on the forward strand.
GGTTCACCAGTAGCCTGATGTCCAGCGCCCGGAGCAGGTTGTGGGAGACATCCCTGCAAGTGCGGCACACAGAGGTCAGCACAGGGCAGCCCAGACACCCTCTGCCCACAACCGCCCACTCGGAGCTCCGTTTGCCCAGGTCAGTGCTGCTGCCCATCTGGGAAACCTGAAGCAGGAGGAGCTGGCCTCAGCAGTGCGTCCACGCCCTCCCCTGCCCCTCCTGCCCAGCAGGGTTGGGTGCATTGTTGGGGGCAGGCTTCACCCCTCCACACGGGGTCAGAACACACGAGGCAGCCGAGGGGTCTCCAGGGCCAGGCACCCAGATGCTGCTGGGGAGGTGGGGGGTGTCCTGAGACGCAGTGGGGGCACAGACCAGACCAAGGGGGAGGGACCCTGGTGGAGGACCCCGCAGCACAGCAACAGTGACAGCCTGTGTTCACCCTCCAGGGTCAGGGCACTGCGTAGAGCTGGACTCGTATAAACCCAGGCACTCAAGGCCAACAGAGCCGTGTCAAAGAACCAGCCTCAGCGCAAGCACAGGAGAGGAATCAGGTTCTCAACGCAGAAACTATGAGCAGAAGGAAAATCTCAAAAGCCAGAAGATACAACTGCATAAAAGCACACAACATCCACACAATGTATTGGAAAACAAACTACCAGCCGGGAAAAGCACTACAATGCAATGTAGACCACGATCGTTGTTCAGTCACTCGGTCGTGTCTGACTGAGACCCCACAGACTGCGGCCCGCCAGGCCTCCCTGTCCATCACCACCTCCTGGAGCTTTCTCAAACCCATGTCCATTGAATCGGTAATGCCATAAAGGCTCATAATACTCTTTCCATATATGTTGTTACCAAACCATAAAGAAAGCAAGCTACTCCAGGAAAGAAAATTTTTTAAAAGCCAGAAATGACAGAAATGAGAATAGGACAAGAAATACAAACGTCACAGATGTATAAGAAAAGGGCCATTCTTGTAACAACTGGAGAAATACCAAGAAAACAGCACAACAGCCCCTTGATCTGCATCACCCGCAGCGCTGGCGACATGGTGACAGTGACGACCCAACCCCAGCCCCTCGCGAGTCCTTCCGGGGACACACTCCAACCACCGATGCCACCTCCTCTCCCGGCCTGGAGACGGAAGCCGGTCGCCCCACGGGTCCAGCTCCTAGGATGGGGACGCCAGTCTCCACACTGGCGCGGCCTGGGCCTCCTGCCCTCTGAGCCTCTGTGCATCCAGGCATCAACGCTGGCCCTCTGATGTCCCAGAATGCCGCTCGCCAGCCCAGCCCTCCCAGTGATGGCCACAGGACACAGGCCTGCCAGTGCCTCCACTAGGCCTGTCTGTCTCCAGGTCCCACCAGCCCAGTGCCCCCAGCCACAATCCAGTCCAGACCCCCCACCCCTGCTGTCCCAGCTCCCTCAGCAGCTGGGAGGTATCCCAAGTGCAGCTCCATCGCCTCATCCAGCCCACGCACAAAAGAGCTTAGTAAGAACTGGCTGGCATGGAGACAAGGCCCTCCTGGGAGTCGAGGCTGAGGGCAGCCCGCACCCTAAGCACGTGCCTCAGGTGGTGCTGGGGTACCTAGGGCCACCCCTCACCCCCTGCTCATGACCTTCAAGAACAAGGCTCAGGAAGCAACCCCCACCCCGGTCCTGACTGCTGCTCCTCCTGGAGCCTGGCTGTCCACGCAGGGCCTTGCAGCCATTCCTGCCCAGAGATTGGCTGTGTACCAAGGGCTGGGGGCCGGGTCTCAGCCGGGCCACCCACATGACCCTGGCTCCCAACATGGCCTGGGGGGCTTCTGACCTTCATGTCACCAGCGGGCCTGCAGGTGACTGACAAAGAGAGCTCGGGCCAAAGAAGGGAGCTCCCGTCCCCCTCAGGCCCCACCAAGGGGGTGAGGGAAGGCAGACTGGACGCACTCTGCTAACCCCTGGGAGCCAGGTCTCACCCTTGGCATCGTGGGCAGCCATCAGGAGACTGGGCGCTGAGCGGACGGCACGTGGACATGATGTGCTCTGCCGATGCTGGCTGCAGCCTGCCTGGGATGGGGTGGGGGGGGCCCGCGGCACAGGCTCCAGGGAGGGGGCCATAGCAGCAGGTGGGCAGGACCGAAGTCTCCACTGAATCGGGGGCGTCAAGAGGGGCTGTGAGCAGAGAGCCTCAGGCACCGTCAAGAGGGCTGCATAACCCGGGGCTGAGTCCTCCGGGCAGCGGGTCCCCTGAACCTGGACGGGGGTCCCCAGGCTCGGGGCTGGGGCTCCTGCTAGGCCCAGCAGCCCCACTGCGGCTCTGCTGGTGGCCTGATCACGTAGGCCAGGGGGACACTGGACTTGGCAAAGGTTCTGTCCTGGCAACAAGCTCCAATGGCAGCACAGGCCACCCAGGAATGGTGCACGGCCGCACGCCCGCCTGGGGATGCGACGGGAGCTGGTGGCAGAGAGATGCGGGGCGAGACGCTGCAACGCACGTGTGGCCCGGCTGCAGCCGCCCAGGCCTGAAGGAGCCCCTGGCCTGCCCATCATCACTTTAAGCTGCTGAAGTTCACGCCAAGCCTCCAGCCTGCTGCTGAGGAGCGAGCTGGATGCCACTGCATGGTCACTGAACCTTAGATTCTTAATGGCTGGTGACGATTCCACAGGCAGATTCTGAGTTTCTCCTGTTGATCTGTCCCACAAAGCTACCGGGAGGAGTCCTAACAACCAGAGGATCGCCGGAGCACGCCAGGCTCTCACCGGATGGCCTGGGGAAGGCTCCCCAGCACCACTGACGCTGCTGATGGAGGCGGTGCCCATTATAAACAGCTGGGGACAGTCACATCTACTTAAAAAACAGGGAGACACGGTGCCTCCCACACCACCGCACACAAGCCCACACTAGGCTGTGGGGCTCCCAGGCCATCTCCGGGGTGGGAAGGGACAGGCCAGGAGACCAGCAGACGTGGCCAGACTCCACCTGAAGTCAAGTTCAGCGCCCCCGAGTGGGGGAGGGCAGGCTAAGAGAAACTTCAGTTAGACCCACACAGGGGCTGAAGGAGGCACAGCTGTGGAGCCCACGCCTCTGGGGTGGGGCTGGAGAACCCCCAGCCCCAGGGTTTTGGAGAACCCAGAGGTGGGCCTGGGGGACAGTGGGGCTCGAGGGGGCATGCAGGCCTGAGGGCCCCACCAGGGGCACGAAGGCCAGCATCCAACCAGGGCCTCAAGCGGAAGGGAAAGGAGGACAAGCCCTGCAATGTTTTTCCACATCCCGTTTTCTGGAAAATCCATCATTAGTGGCAGCTCTGGGGAGCCATCTGTGGTTGGCTCCCGATCACCGTGGTGCCAGAAAACCAGGGCAGGAGGGGGGCAGGGCGACCCTGGCATCCCGGCCACTCAGACATCACCACCCCCAGGACACCACCCTGGTCCCACTGACCCACAGCCCAGCCCAGTCCTCCACCCAGTCCTGCCCAGCTGCCCCCAGGAGGCTTTCCCCACCCCTACCTGAGGGGCACAGCTACACGCTCCCCGCCCCAGGGAGTCCCTTACCCCGGACTCCCCTGGGCCTGCCCAGGGCCCAGGTGCAGAAAAATACCCTGCAGCCTGAAAGCAGGCCCAGCACAAAGCCGGGCACGCCACCACGGCCAGAGCTACCTGGGGGCACGCGGAAGGGCAACGGGGCTAGCTGGGGTGCCGGGCAGGGGGAACCCTGGAGGCAGACTCTGCTGAGGTCTCACAGCCCTAAACGGCCACCTCTCCACATTTCCGGCTGCTTTTGTTATCACCGTTCTTGGAGAACACCGCAGCTGCTGAGGGCCGGCCCCACCCTGTTCCAGCCCCTCGGGTTTCCTCTGCGCCCTGCCCCGACTCGGGTTCCCCACCTTACCAAGTCTGGGATGAGAAACACAGCCAGCCTAGGGAGCCACCCACAGGAGCCCAGCAGGGCGGCTGGCCAAGCACCACGCTGGGCAGCCGTCCCCACGGGGAGGAGAGCTCACATCCGAGAGGGGCTAGGCCACATGGTGTCAACCTTCTGGGTCATCTGGACCTCCCAGGTCCAGGCCAGCCACTTCCGGGGACCCCAAGGCCAGAGGGAAAAGGGGGACCTGTGGCCCACACACCTGCACCAGCGCAAGCCAAGTCAGCTCCCTGGGTACCAGGGACCAGGCCATGAGGCTAGCCCCCAACTGCCCACAGCCCTGGACTGAGACGAGGGTGTCCTCACACACAGCCCCTCCCCTGCTGTTCCCTCTATTTATTTACTTGTGTATTTATTTGGCTGCATCAGACTCTTTGTGGTGATGTGCGGGCTCAGTTGCCCCAGCGTATGTGGGATCTCAGCTCCCTGACTGGGGATCGAACCTGCGTCCCCTGCACTGGAAGGAAGCTTCTTAACCACCATGCTGTTCCCTCTCCTGACTCGGGACAGGCAGGGGTGTTGGGGAGGAAGACCCCTGTTTGACCCCTAGGCCCTAGCCTTCCCCTCCTCCCCCCAGAGCCTAGCAGTCACTGGAGAGTCCCGTCTGCCCTGTGCCAGGCCCAACTCCCCCNTCCCAGGGCAGCCCACCCAGAGGCGGCCTCCATCAGGGCACTAACCAGGCCAGGATGGGGCGAGGGGCCGAGGATGAGGAGCCCCCCTAGCTGGGGACTGAGGGCCATGCTTTGGTCCTCAGGGTTGCCTGCGCTTGGCGGGGGGCAGGCATGTTGGCCCAGGCAGCAGGCAGTCCTGTCATCCAGGGAGCTCCAGGGCTTGGCCTGCGGGCACAGGGTCTGCGAGCCTGGCCCAGGGCATGGGCAAGGCTGGCCTCCACAGCAGGGCACAGCCCTTTCCAGGGCGGCCCTGCAGGACCCCACGGTGGGCTCCAGGGCCCAGGGGTTGAGAACTGGGGACACACTCTGACCGGCCTGGGCCCGTGGGCGCCTCAGGGGGAGAAGGCCCCCAAATGCAGCCCCCCAGCCCAGCCTGGGCATGGCTGGGCCCCTTGGCACAGGCGGCTGCCAAGCCACGAGGAACGAGGTGTTCTGGGAAGAAAGGACGTACGTGAGCCGCATTTTCCAGCGAGACTGCCGGCACCCGGCCCGCCAGTCAGCCCAGCACCAGGCCCAGGGCTGCTGCCTCCCCAGACGGCGCGGCAGGAGCAGGCTGTTTTTACCCTCGCGCTCGGTGGGCTGGGCCCGGCTGGGTTCCCAGTGCGGCGCTGGCACAGCAGAATGTTCCGGAAAGGAAAATGCGCGTCTCGTCCAAAATGGCTTCCTCACTTGAAACCAAACCCCAGTTGGGGTCCCCCCTCGGGAGCCGGGGTCCCCCCTCGGGAGCCAGGGTCCCCATATGCCCACCCACAGGCGGCAATGCCACTGGCCCACTGTCATATGATGCCTCACACCTTCACTGCGTTACACATCCACGTGGGGAGGCGTGGGACAGACAAACATGTAAAACTGAGATGAAACCACTAGAGAAGCGTGCCTGGCATGATGCCTCCCACCGGCCACCTGACTTTGTAGTAAAGGCACCTCTGAGGCCAGACCAGAGGCAGGAGGCCTCTGGACATGGGGCCTCCAGGACTGGGTGTTGAAGGGTGAGTAGGAGCCTGCCCACCCAAGGTGCAACCGGGTGTCTGGTCTGAGCAGCACAGTCACACAATGCGCCAGCAAGGGCGCCCCTCCTCAGGCCTGTGTGCTCTGCAGCAGGACAGGTCCTGGGGCCCAACTCCTGGCCAGCACTGGGGACCGGTGGTGGACTCCGAGCTCATTCAGAAGGGTCTGGGGGGGCCACTCTGGCAGCAGCTAGGATTATGTGGCCACCATCAACCGAGTGCCGTGGGGACACCACACACCCTCACCTCTGAGGCCCACAACCACATCAGTCGCATCCACTCACGGTGCCCAAATGCAGGGCAGGCAAGTGAAACTCAGAGAGGCTGAGTGACCTGGGCACGGTCACACAGGAAGCAGAAGGGCTGGGATGGGAACCAGGTCTGCCCATGCTCCTCCTGGGGGGTCGCTGGGATGGACCAGAGCAGGGACAGCCAAGGGAATTGGGAGGAGGAAGCTGGTGGGCAAGGCCGGGTGAGCAGCTGGGGCTGAGTCAGAGCCCACCTGGTCCCCTTAGAACACACCCCACCCCACTTGGGGACACCTTCACTGCCACAGAACCCCAGGCCCCCGAGTACAGCTCCAGAGAGAGGCCCTGAGCACACCCAGACCATCTCTCTGCTACAGCCCACCAGCCAGGCGACCCTAGGAAGCGACTCAATCTCAGTTTCCTGGTCTGTAAAATGGAGCCGAGTGCGGTTCCCAGGCCACGGCACCACACCGCTGGATGGAGAACTCAGCAGAGTCCTGCTCACCGCGGCCGGGCAGGGAGGCCAGGTGGCAACAGGAGGGGGTGTGCCCCCCTGGGTACTTTCTTCAGGGGTTTGTTTTTTAATCCACCAACTATACAGGTCACCCTTCCAGAGCATACAGTTCAGTGGTTTTCCGTCTACTCTCAGGGCTGGGCAACCACCACCCCTAATTCCAAGACCATTTCACCCCCTGGGGGGAAAACCAGCGTGCTTGGCCACCACCCCCAGCCCCACCCCAGCTGCAGACACTCGTCCACTTGCGCCTCCACAGCCTTGCCCATTCTGGACGTTTCACATCAGCACAATCACACAACACGTGGTCTTCTGCATCTGAGTTCTGTCACAGAACACGTTTTCAAGGCTCACCAATGTTGCAGCAAGCCTTAGCACCGCAGTCTTCCCAAGGCCGAACAGTATTTTACAGACAGGCCACACTCTGTGCACATACCCATCTCCAATACACCCTGGGGCTGTTTCCACCTCTTAGACCCTCTGAACAGAGCTGCCGTGGACATTTGCATTCAAGTTTTTGTATGGACGTAGGTTTCGTTTCTCCTGGGTCTACACCGAGGGGCAGAATGGCCGGGCCCTCTGGTGACTACATTTACTTTTCCGAGGAGCTGCCAGACTGTCTTCTAGGTGTGCCCCATCCCCGCCAGCTGCGGACGAGGATTCTCACCAACACCTGGTATCGTCTATCTTTTGGAGACTGCCAGCCCAGTGGGTGTGAAATGGTATCTCCCTGGAGTTTGGATTTGCATTTCCCTGAAAGCTAGACAAGGCGTCTTTTCACGTGCTTATTGGTCACTGGTGTGTCTCCTTTGCAGACTGGTCTGTTCAGATCCTCTGCCCGCTTTTTAGCTTTGAGTCACTGAGTTTTTACGTATTCTAGCTACGAGTCCTTCATCAGACAGACATGACGCGTGTTCCCTGCCCTTCTCCAGGCTGGTGGCTGTCCTCACTGCTCTGGGGCCTGCCTGTCTCCTGAGGGGCTCTGGGCACTGGGAGCCCTCTGCTGCCGGTCCCTTCAGGTCCCCGTGTCACAGCTGTAGCTGAAGCCTCCCCATTCACCTGCCCGCCCTGTCAAGGGCCACAGACAGGAGCAGTGTGTATGTGGCCCCTGGCACGCACAGCCCTGCCGTCCAGCCCTTGCCAAGCAGCTCCTAGGACATGCACTCGCAGTCTGCTTCTCCCAGTGCAGGTGGCTCAGAGACCCTGAGGGGGAGACCAGCTCGGCACGCAAGGCGCCTCTGCACCCCAGCCCGCGGTCTTTCTGGAAGACGCCAATCATGACGCTTCTCTCCAGGGTCCTTCAATGCTGCCCCCACTGCCCTCTCTCCAAAGGCCCCACCTGCCACCCCTCATCACCTGGAACCTCTGAGACTCTGCTAGGCTGTCTGCTCTATGTGGGTGCTCTCTCCCGGCGCTGGGTGACACGTGCACAAGCGCTGAGCACTGGCTTCAGTGTCACTTGTGTTGGCGATCCCTCCAGGGGCCCCTGCAAAACGGCCTCCTCTCTATCACTGGTGTTACATGCATGCATGTGTAGGAAGCCACATGCATGACTGCCTACGTGATGCCTGGCATTATACACAGGCCAGGCTCACGCCAAGCCCGGAGGTTCCCTCCCCAACGCCCACCTTCCCTCACACCCGTGCAGCTCCATCTCCCAGAGCCCCCCACACCCTCTATCAGTTAGGGGGACATGTGAGGAAGGGCAAGGCCCTGGGTGCCCTCAGCCAATGGCAGACCCCAAGACCCCAATATCCTACCTAGTCAGCGAAGCAGACCCCTACTGAGTCCCTGCTCCGAGCCTGGTCCTAGACCCGACATCCATGAGATAGTACGAGGCCCACTTGGAGCCCCTGGCCATCACCTGAGAAGCGGTCGGCTAAAGTCAGCCACACTGGACATGACAGACAGGCAGCACCTGGAGCAGTACTGCCCCATCTAGAACTCTCTGCGCCGACCCGGCCAATACAGTAGCCGCTGGTCCTGTGGCTCGAGCACATGAAATGTGGCTCCTCACCCAACACAGCTCTGGGCCCGACCAGCAGTGTCTGGGAAGGACAGCAAGGGGCAGCGGGACACACAGAGACATAACCCCACACCAGGTGCTGTGGGAGCCGGTCTCTTCAGCAAATCACACGAGAGGGAAGAGACGGAAGGAGAGCCTGCACACCCGCAGAGATTTAAAAGACATCAACTAGCTGCACTGCCACTGCATGGACCTTTTTGGATCCTAATTGGATCCAGTGAAAACAATGAGACAACTGCAAATTTGAACACACTGGACATGAAAGGGACCAGGGAACTGTGCCCTGTTTCGGGTGTGATCGAGGGGTCGCCATACATTTCCAAATGCTAACAGATCAAAAGTAGGGTGGCTGGAGTTTGCTTCCAAGAGAGGTGGGGGTGAGGGTGGAGCAGCAGGCTAGGACACAGGGCAGTGGGTCTGTGAGGTTCATCACGCTCTTCCGCCCACTTCTGTGTAAGTTCAAACTCTTCAGGATAAAAGCTTTAAAAACAGGAGCGTGACCAGCTTTTACTGAGTGACGTCATCCTGTTCAGGCTGCCACCTCCCAGCAGCAAGCATCATTTAACCCAAGGAGGCTGGGGTCTCAAAACCCTGGGCCATCCTGCAAGTCCCGAATCCCCCACCAGCTAGCCCTTGTCCCCGCCCAAGTCAGGACACAGCTGTCCTGCAGCACCTCAGGCTGGCCAAGGAGTCTCAAATGGAGGGGTACCTGCCCGACGCTGATGACAGACGCTGGGCCCGAGTCCCCTAGGCTCAGGCTAGGGGTGACACCCAGGACGCAGGGCCACTGGGGCCCCTGGACGTGTACACCCTCCCGCAGGGGGCTCCCTGACATCTTGGACCTCATTCCTGCGCCCTCAGAGAAGGTTCACCTGCCTCCCTCTCTCTGAGGGGGGACACGGTTTGCAGAGTGGACAGACAAGGATGATGGCTGGGGCAGCCCACAGAGAACAGATGGTGGCGAGGGGGGGTGGTTGGGTGGGGGCAGGCCTTAGCATCTGCAGTCAAGGGTCCGGTTTCCCATGGGTTCTTCACAATGAGCCCTGCAGAAATCTCTGAGGCAGCTTCAGAGTGTCGACTGGAACGTGAAGTCTCCTTGGTTCCCCGAACCCCTCCTCCCAGGCTGCAGGGCCAGCAGCCCTGGAATCCTGCCGGCTCAGGCCAGGCCGCCAGCTCCCTGGACATCCAGAGGCTAAGTGGACACACGCAAGGCTCAGGCTCCACTCCTGTGCCCGGGAGCCTGCTCCTTGCTGCAGGCCTCTGGCCAACCTACCAGTACCGTTTATTTCCTGGACAGCTCCTGGAGGCCACCTGTTGCCAGGTGACGAGGAAGCAGGAATAACCCGCAGGAGCTGGGGCCTGACCCCCAGCAGCTCTTGGCCCACCAGAGATGGAGGCAACCTCGTTCACAACATCCAGAAACAAGGGCCAGGGGTGGATCCAAAACAATTACGTGGGCACTGGCCACAGACAGGAAGCCCATCTCCGCAGAGACAGCCGTGACGGAAAACACCAGCTGTCAGGGAGCAAGACGATAGCATGGCCCCAAGGCTCCCAGCCGCTGCCCCTGGAGAACCAACTCCCCCAAAACACTCAGCAGAGCCCCAAGGAGGAACTCTCCAGGAGAAGCACCCGCCCCTGCTCTGCCCTCAACATCCAAACTCGCCTGAACACAGACCACATGGGTCTCCCTAAAAAGAGGCAGCCACACACTGGAGTCGTCCAGGGATTGTTACAAAACCAAATCCAAGGTTTAATAAGCCTAGGGATGTTGAATACCCCTCCCCCGCTCCCACCCAAGGGATTCCAGCGTGCAGCCAGGGAGCCGTGGAGTCCTGGCTGAGGTGTCTGGAAACACCCAGACGGGGCCGTGAGGATGTGTACCACAGGCCAGGAGACTGCCCCCAGCTCTGGGGTCAACTGTCTGAAAATCTCAGTTCCCCACACCCTTTTCAATCCAATGCTGCCTCTGCCAGGCATCGGCTGTTACTGGTCACTTGTGCTTGGACAAAGCACATCATCATCACCTCCGGCCCTGTGTTCCCATCTGTACAATGGGCATCTCTGCTGCACCTCACCTCAGAGGGTCAGGCTGAGGGTTAAGCGTGACAATTCACAACCACACCTTGGCACAGGGCGAGGCTGGAGGTGAGCTCGCCATAAAGACTGCGTGTTATTATTTCCTCCAAAATGCAAACCTGAGGATGATTTTTCAGCGTTTTAAACCCCTCCATGGCAATCACAGTCACCCACTGTTCCCAGGATAACATCAGAGCGCTAAACAGGGCAAATGAGGCCAGAGATCACCCTAATCCACTTCCCATCCTGCCCTCACTCCCCCTACAGCTGCTACAATGGGGGTATACCCTATACCCGCGCCTGACAAAGTCCAGCCCCCGCTCCCCTCCCCCCCCCAACCCCCCGCCCGTGCATCTATCAAGAGCTCTCCAAGGCCCAGCCCAGCTTCCTCCTCCTGGACTCCCAGGTGCTGGGTATCGCCCCAGGCCAAGCCGCAANAAAGACAAGAAGTAGATTAGTGGCTTCCTGGACTGGACGGAGAGGAAATGGGGAGCGACTGCTAATGACTATGGGGTTCATTTTGGAGATGATAAGAGGTTCTGGAGTTAGCTAGTGGTGATAAATTTACTAAAATCACTGAACTGTGCTCTTAAAAGGATGAATTTTATGGTATGTGAATCAACTTTTAAAATAAAGAAAAAATAAAATTGCTGGACCATTCGGTCATGAGTGGACACCTGACCCAATCTGGTCAATTAAGTCCCTCTACCAGAGCCTGGACAGAGTAGACACAGGGAGGGGGTCCCCAGACTGCCCTGGGGGCAAGGCCTCTGTCCCACTTGAGCCCCTGTCCCACTGTCTTGAGACTTGGGATCAGGCTGTGTCTGGAGACTTCCCAGCTCCCTCCGTGTGCTCTGTCTTAAGCTAGCTGGCAGCCTCAACTGAATCCACAGGTGCTAGGCCCAGGTCCTGAGGCCACTTTCTGGGGGAGTCCCGGTAAGACCACCGTGTGGGCACACTGAAACTCTGCTATTACCTGGGAGGTGAAACGGCACAGGTACCTCCCTTTCTCAAGTGGGCCATGGCATAGTAAACCTGTTTTAGGACTGGGAGAAGATCACACCCAGGAAAGACCCGAGGAAGAACAGGTTCCCGGCTCAGGCCCCAGCTGGAGATGAACAGGGCACAGCCTCCCAACCTCATAGGCCCATGACCCAGGAGCAGGCAGAGGCTCTGGGAGGTAGGGGAAGCAGATGGTCCTGCTCCAGCAGCAGGGTCCATTCTCAAGACTCAGTTCTCACAACCCACTTTGTCCCCAAATCAGTACCTTAGAGCAGTTTTGGGGAGGGGCTTAAGTTAGACCCAAGGAGGATCTTCCATCCTAACAGGGAGGGATCATGAAGCCAGCAGACCTCTTGGGCCTTGGGGACCTTTTGACATAGAGTCACAGAGGGAGTGCTTGGTGACTGCACTTGGAAACACTGGCATGGAGGCTGAGCCACGGTGGGCTCAATGATACGAAGCAAGGTGGGGGGAGGAAGCCCAAGTGGGGAACAGTTTCAGGTCTGGCTGGGAGAGGGGGAGGAGGAGGAGGCTCAGATGGTGCCCTACCTGGGGGCAAGTGTCAGAATGGGTGGAGAGACTGCTGTCTGGGGCCTGGTGTTGGGGTGGGCAGGGAGAAGAGATGTAGGGGGAAAGGTAAGGAGGGGCTTCTGGACAGATGGGGCTGGGGCCACTGGAGAAGGTGTCCAGAGTGCAGCTGGAGGTGGGTGTGAAGCTGGAAGAGGGGTGGTGAGCACACCTGGGGCAGGTGGGAGAATGCAGAGGCAGAGAACCCCAACCTGGAGTTGGAGAGGGGGAAGCCTCATGGGGAGTCTAAGTGAGAAAGCCAGAGAAGCAGAAGGAAACTGAGGCCCCGTGTGAGGAAGCTGGGGGAAGAGCTCCAGGGGAGAAGCTAACAGGGGCTTGTGCTGCAGAAACAGAGCAGGGCTGGGTGGGTGCAGCTGTCAGTCCCTCCCTGTTCTCCCTGCACCTCCACATGGGGCTTCCAGGACCCTCTGCAGTCTCCCACCTCCTGGCCTTGCCCCACGTTCTTCCCTTGGCTTGGAATGCGTTTCTGTCCCACCCCCTTGCAGACTCAGTGGAGGTGACTCCTCCTCCAGGAAGCCTCCCCAGCCCCCATCTCATGCTCACTCACATCACACAGCCATCCAGGGGACACAAGCATTTGTCCCCCAGCTTATCCTACAGGACAGACCTCCCCAGGGTTACCCGATGCCTCCTCCACCCTGCTGTGTTGCTGCAGGAAACTGAAGCTGCTGTGTTCACCGTGACCTTTGCTGAGGGCACTCCGAGTGGAGGAGACGGCAGGAAGGGAAACGCAGGATGTTAGCAAGTGAGCGGGTGTAGACGTGGCTTGTTTCCCTGTTTCTAGAAGCTTAGATATGAAAGGAAAGGGAGGCAAGGAACAGGAGAAGGACACAGAGAGAGAGCCAAGGTTTTCTCTTAATACGGGAGAGACTTGAACCAATTTCCAGGCTAAGGGGAGAGTACCAACAGAGAGGGAGCAATAGACCGCAGAGAAAGAGAGTGTGTGCACAGGGAGTGGAAGGATTAGTGGTGAGAACTTCCTGAGAGACTGGAGGGAGGAAACCCACATCTTTCACCTCTCCATCCACTCACTGACGGCCTTATTCCGTCACCTCTTCAAGACTCTAGGAGTTGGGTTCTATTACTATTCCTCTTGTTAAATGAGATGCCTAAGACACGGAGAGGTTAAGAAATTTGCCCAGTCACACAGCAGGTAAGTGGAAGGACTGAGATTACTTTTCAAACTTTTCAAAGTTTTTTAATTCCAGTCAAATAACCAACAGTTAAGATTCAAGGACTCAAGATGAGGGAAGACACACCCATAAGAAAGAGTGATGCAAAATAAGCAAAACAGATTAACCAAGTCTAAAGGACTGCTTAAATATCATTGTGGAATATATGCAATTGATTGAAAAGGATTTCTGAAATAGAAAAAAAAATTATATATATATATATATGTTTGTGTGTGTGAAAGTCTCTCAGTCATGTCCAACTCTCTTTGCGACCCCTTGGACTGTAGACTGACAGGCTCCTCTGTCTATGGAATTCTCCAGGCAAGAAGTGGGTAGCTGTTCCCTGCTCCTGGGGATCTTCCCAACCCAGGGATTGAACCCAGGTCTCCCACATTACAGGCAGATTCTTTACCATCTGAGCCACCAGGGAAGCCCATATATATATATATATATAGTCTGGTTGATTTTTTGCCACCAGGGCATGTGGTATTTTAGTTCCCTGACCAGGAATCGAATTTGAAACCCTTGCATTGGAAGCAGGGAGTCCTTATTTAAAATTTATTTATTCAGGCTGGGCTGGGTCTTACTTGTGGCTTACAGGGTCTTCACTGCACTTCTTAGTTGCCCCACGCATGTGGGATCTAGTGCCCTGACCGGAGATCAATCCTGGGCCCTCTGCATTGGAAGAGCAGAGTCTTAACTGCTAGATTACCAGGGAAGTTCCCTGGAAAGACATGTATAAAGAAGAAAATGAATTATCTAGAGATGAAATTCTACACTGTTTCAACAAACCACTTGGTGAGTCAGAGGAAATAAAATGTGCCAAAGATCCTCCCTGATTCAGGGAGGGGGACATTGGAGAAATGTTTCTTTTTTAAAATTAATTATGGCTGCATTGCGTCTCCATTGCGGCAAGCAAACTTTCTCTAGTTGCTGTGAGCGGGGACTACTGTTTGTTGTGTTATACCAGCTTATTGTGGTGGTTTTTCTTGTGGAGCACAGGCTCTAGGTACTCAGGCTTCAGTAGTTGTGGCCCACGGGCTTAGTTGCTCCATAGCATGTGGAATATTCCCGGACCAGGGATCAAATCCATTACCAGGCAAATTCTTATCCACTGTGCCACCAGAGAAGTCCAAGAAATGTCTAATTCTTGATAAAATATAGATTTAAATGCTTTTTATTAATAGTTAATGATAACTATTAGTTTAAAATAAAGGAGGAAACTAGAGGTGAGGGGAAAGAAACAAGAAAACCTGATTGGCGCAGGAAGGAAAGAATTAAAAAAGGAAACAGTGGATCAGTGTATTAACCAGAACACAAAAGAAGACCAAGCATGTGGGTGAACATTATAAATATAAATGAGTTAAATTCCCTTGATAAAGAGCAAAGGTTTTCATAAGAAGACACACTCAGTCAGGTAAAATGTTGTTTACAGAGACACAGCTAAGACAAACAACCTAGAAGGCTGAGAGTGAAGAAATAGAAAATGAAGACACAAAGAGGGTGGAGTGGCAGGCTTAATAATAGGAAAATAAAACCTAAAGTGAAAGACAGTAAATGGGAAATGAGTCCAATTTTTTTGCACTAATTAAAGATACCATCTACGTAGAACATACAATGAACCATTGTGTTCCTGAAAAAAGAACATCAGCAAACACAGCTAAACTTAAAAATTCACAAAATCATTGTGGAAGACTTTTTACACCTTCCTTTGAACTGTACAAATCAAGTGAACAATTCTTTTAAGTTCAGTAACGATATGGAGAATTTGAACCACACAGTTAATAAGTTCTAGTTTATGTAACAGGACTTGGCCAAGTATCTGGAAAAGATTATGCAATTAAGTGACTTTAGGAAACACTGCCCCCTAGAGGTGCTCTGGATCCTTTCATCTGCTAACCGCAGATGCTCATCTGGGTAAAAGCCTGAAGAGCCATTCACTGAGGGTCTGGGACAAGGGTGGACATCCTGATGACTCAGGTAACTGAAAGGTAAATGTGGAAGGGGTGGATATCACCATTATCTTAGTTGCAGTGATGGTTTCATGGATGTACACTTATGTCAAAACTAATCAAATTGCACACTTTAAAAAATGTGCAGTTATTGGATGTGTTAGACATTCATAAAGTTGTTTCTTACATATTTAAACACTCACAGTGACAAAAAGCAGGTCAGTGGTAGCCAGGAGCTAGGGGTGGAAGGAGGGGATTACTGCAAAGGGACACGAGGAAATTTTGGAAGTGACAAAAATGTTTTATATCATGAGTATGATGATGCTTAAATGATATTTGTCAAAACTCACCGAACTGTTTAGTTAAAATTGATGAATGTCGGTATACAGAAGGGCTTCTCTGGTGGCTCAGTGGTAGAGAATCCACTTGCCAGTGAAGGAGACATGGGTTCGATCCCTGGGTCAGGAAGATTCCTTGGAGAAAGAAATGGCAACCCACTCCTGTGGGTTGCCTGGAAAATCCCATGGACAGAGGAACTTGGCGGGCTACAGTCCATGGGATCACAAGAGTCAGACATGACTTAGGAACTAAACCAACAGGTGTATATAAATTATGCCCCAATAAACCTGATATTTAAAAATCTTACCATTTAGAAATTGAAATACCCTCTTTTCAATCTTTTAACTTTTAGTAATTTAAAATCAAGATTAAAATCAGATTATCTATAGAAATGACTAGTAATGAGCACACATCTTACCAAATCTGTGGTATGCAGTTATATATGGAGAGAAACTGATAACATTACTTTTTAAAATTGATCATCATAGAATATCAAACTAGTATATAAATTAAACATCCTTGTCAACATTCTAGAAAAACAACTATAAAATAAACCAAAGCAAAGTAGAAGGAAGGAAATTAGAAACTTAAGAGTATCAGTTAGCTATTTTAAAAAGAAAAAGTAGCAACTGCCCTGGTGATCCTGGTTAAGACTTTGCCTTCCAGTGCAGGGTGTATGGGTTTGATCCTTAGTCAGGGAGTTAGGATCTCACATGCCTCTTGGCCAAAAAAAAAAAAAAAAAAAAACCCAAA
>SJYA01002892.1:1546420-1613248 GCA_006410615.1 Neotragus moschatus
AAACAAAAAAAAAAAAAAAAAAAAAAAAAAAAAAAACCCAAAACATTAAAAAAAAAAAAAAAAAGAAGGAATAATGTAACAAATTCAATAATATAAAAAAATCTTTAAAAAAAAAAGAAAGTAGAGGGACTTCCCTGGTGGTACAGTGGATTAGAATCTGCATGCCAATGCGAAGGACACAGGTTCCATCTCTGCTGCAGGGCAACTAAGCCTGTGCGCCACAACTGGTAAACGCCTTTGCCTAGAGCCCATGCTCCACAAGGGAAGCTGCTGCCAAGAGAAGCCCGTGCACCTCGACAGAATAGCCCCCGCTTGCCACAACTAGAGAAAACCCTTGCGCAGCAATAAACACCCAAAAGTAAAGAAGAAAAATTAAAGAAAGTACAATTGATTAATAACATCAAGAACTATTTTTAATAAGCAAAGCTATTAAGGTTCTTTTTTAAACCTCCTGGCAAGTACAGCCAGAAGAGAGATGAAAATAAAATACAGCACATTAAGATTAAGAATGAAGGTTTATTCACAGAAATAAAGAGTGAAAAATTATGAGGTTATGTGCAATTTTTTAATCTAAAAACTTTTTGTCTATAAACATGTTGAAATAATATAAACTATAAAAACTGACTCAAGAAAAAATAAAACATTAACATCCAAGTAAGAAATTGAAACTATATCAGAGCCTTGCCAGGAAAAGACACTTAGATCTTTTCTTTTTCCTTAATTAAAAAAACATTTTTTGCCACACCCTGCAGTATGTGGGATTTTAGTTTCCGGATGGAACTCCTACACAGGGCAGTCCCTAGTCCAGCTCTTTTAATGGGAAAGTCCTATCAAACGTGGAAAGATCAGGTAGTCGTGATTTTATTTATACTGTTAGAGAACAAGGATCACATCTCAATGTAATTTATGCATGATTATGCATAAATATACAACGTACTTAGCAAACATAATTTGGATACCTAGAAAAACTGGGACAAAGATAAGATAGAAAAAGAAATCCATAATCCAGTGACTTATTTTAGGTTTGCTCAGTCACAGAAACCTTGTTTCAAAGTCCCAAAATAAAAACTTGAATGGCCCTGTTTCAGCTGAATGAAGGATCCCAAAGACATCAAGGTCCTAATCCCCAGAAGGTATGAAGACTACCTCATATGACAAAAGTTAACGCAGATGTGACTAAATGAATGATCAAGATGGGGAATGACCCTGGACTAAATACTAAATGTATTGTAATCACAAATGTCCTTGTAAGAAGTTTCGATGGCAGAAGAGAAGGCCCGGTGCCTGTGGAAGTGGAAACTGGAGTGATGTGGCCACAAGCCAAGAAAAGCTTGAGACCACCAGAAGCTGAAGAGTCAAGGACTCTGCCCTGGAGCCCCCAGAGGAATCTGCCTTGCTGACACCTTGACTTCAGTCCCACGAGGCTCATTTCACACTTCTGGCCTCCGAAGCACAGGATGGCCAAGCTGAGTTGCTTTGTGCTGATGTGTCTGTGGGAATTTGTTACAGCCACTGTAAGGAACTTACCCAGGAGCCATTACCAAAGCTACAGTGGTTAACCCTGAAGGATATAATCTGGTGGGAGGAGAGACATTTTTAGGGGGGGCTGTGCTGGGTCTTCCAGAGAAGGCAATGGCACCCTACTCCAGTACTCTTGCGTGGAAAATCCCATGGACGGAGGAGCCTGGTGGGCTGCAGTCCATGGGGTTGCGAAGAGTGGACAGGACTGAGTGACTTCACTTTCACTTTTCACTTTCACGCATTGGAGAAGGAAATGGCAACCCACTCCAGTGTTCTTGCCTGGAAAATCCCAGGGGTGGAAGAGCCTGGTAGGCTGCCATCTATGGGGTCACACAGAGTCAGACACAACTGAAGCAGCTTAGCAGCAGCAGCAGCAGCAGCAGCTGGGTCTTCACTGTGGCACACAGGTTTCGTTGCCCCGAGGCATGTGGGATCTTACTTCCATGACCAGGAATCAAACCCAAGTCCCCTGCATTGGAAGGCAGATTCTTAACCACTGACTCACCAGGGAAGTCCTAGAGCAAGGACTTTTATTCTTGCCTTTCCCTTTTGTGCGGCTGACGTGCCTGCAAAACTCATATATATATATTATTTTTATAATTAAGAAAAAAGAAGAGATGAGGCAAATGAAGAGCTTGGCCCACTCCAGGGGCAGCCAGCTGCAGACTTCAGTGGTTGTCATGGTTACATGGGGTTCATTTTAGTCATTCCCACCGACACTGAGGCCTCCCCTCCCAGGAGGCCACGTGTGGCACTCAGGAGCCACGCGACAGCTGGGGGTGTTCTTAGCCCAGAGGTCTCGCCCACCTGGGGCCTCAGTGCAGGGGCTGGATCAGAGTGAGGCCTCCCCCACACTCTCCACACCGTGACTGGCACGCTTTTTGTCTCGAGACTGCCAAGGGCAGCCAGATGCCAGTTCCTGAGCGGCCGTGGGAAGCAAGGACAGGGGGCGGACCTCACAGCCACACCTGCAAGGGAACAACGCTGTGTTCCAAACACCCCCGCGTGCCAGTCCGTCCTTCTCCCCGCAGGCAGGGGTGGACATGCACTCCTTATACCCGCTGGGCCTCATGGAACACATGAGGTGGGGCACATGGCGTGTCCCCTTGGCACGGGTCAGGCAGTGTGGCCCCTGTGCACCAGGGCTTTGGGGGCGGCAGGGGGTGGGGAGGGCTCCTCTGACACCAGCCGCTTCCTTAGGTGACTCCTCAGTCACATCTGTGCTGTTGCAGCTCCTCTCCGACGTCTCCATGGCAACATTCACGGGGATCTCATGGAACATAAGGTGTCTAAGCTGGAAGGGACCTCGAAGACCAGCTCCTCCCACCTCCTCAGCTCAGAGAGGAGGGCGGGCTCAGAGATTGTGCACCACAAACCTGTGGGGGGGGGGTCAATGGGTGCCACACACCCAGCAGGGTCCCTGCCTTTGGGCACCAATCCCAGCCAGGGTCCCTCTCCCTGAGATTGCAAACCGTTGAATTCTGCAGGACTGTCTTCTTGGGAGGTGTTCTGGGGGCTCTGCCCCTCCCCTCTGGCTAAAGGAGCATGAAGTCCAGTCTCCCTCTGTTCTGCTCAGTCCTGGGCTGACCTTCTAGTGTGTGATGAGGGCAGAAGTGGGCAGGACAGACACTGTCCTCAGGAACCTCACTGACTGGTGCGGGGGCAGCACAGTCCCCCAGGAACCACTGGAGAGTAAACGTGAGTATCTGTGTGCCTGTACAAGACTGGGGGAGGGAGAAGCCCAGGAAGTCTGCTTGGAGGAGGAGGATCCAAGCAGAGCCTGGAAAGAAGATCAGGGAGGACTCTCATTCCTCCCTAAGGCTGCCTGGCTTGAGGGCCACACCCTGTGGCTGAACAGTGAAGCCAGAGTACTTGGAAAATTGGGGACCAGAGAGACTGCTCGAAGTCATCGGTTCCAGAGGGGTCTCATGGCTGGGAAACCACAGCACACATCACTCCAGGACTAGGGGTTCAGACATGTAGATGGGCAAGTCAGAAGGCAGAATGCAGGAGCTGAAGTCCCCAGACAAGGGGACCAGGCCGGCAGAGGGTACTGGAGAGAGGGTCCAGGAGAGGCACCTGGGGTGGTTCCATCCATTTGCTGGGATATGGAACTGTGCAGCCCCTCCTGCCCAGCAGTGAAAGTGAAAGTCACTCAGCTGTGTCCAACTCTTTGCAACCCTATGGACTATACAGTCCATGGAATTCTCCAGGCCAGAATACTGGAGTGGGTAGCCTTTCCCTTCTCCAGGGGATCTTCCAACCCAGAGATCCAACCCAGGTCTCTCGCATTGCAGGCGGATTCTTTACCAGCTGAGTCGCAAGGGAAGCCCAAGAATACTGGAGTGGGTAGCCTATCCCTTCTCCAGCAGCTCTTCCCAACCCAGGAATCAAACCAGGGTCTCCTGTATTGCAGGCAGATTTTGTATCAGGCAGGGCCAGCCCTAAGCCAGAAGGGCCGAGTGCTGGTAGGTGCCCCCTCCTCAGGGAGACACAGCCCTCATCCTCACCTCTACCTCAGCCCCAGGGCTCATTTCAGCTTCAACCCCCACCCTGGGGACCTAGCCTGCCTTGGGGAGGTCTCTCCGGGTCTGAAGATCCCCAGCTCCAGCCAGAGCTGCCCTGCTGACCTTTCCCACCACAGGGCCCGCTTCTCCAGTTTCTGGGTGCCCAAGTCCAGGGCTGTGTGACAGACATCTCCACGCGCTCAGCGTCTGCAGCGAGGGCGGGCTCACCTCCTCTCCCTGGGACCTGCCAGGGTGTCTTCTTGGCTCACAAGGCTGGCGAGTGAGGTCCTCTCCACCTGGGCTTCTTTACCAGGCCACTCAAGCTTTCTCATGGGGCAGCAGCTGGATCCCAAGAAAGCATGTGTGAGGAGACAGGGAAGGAGAGCTGCCAGCCTGGAGGGCATGGTCCAGAAACAGGCCCAGGGTCACTTGCATTGGTCACCGCAGTCACAGACAGCTGCCATAGACCCTTCCCTCACTGAGAAGAGCAGCAAAAGGCTGTCATCTTGAGTCTAGCCTGGCACCCTGCAGGGTCTCGGATTCTTTCTTGCCTCCTTCCAGGCCGGCAGACTCTGTCTCCCCTCCGTCCTCATTAGCCCTCCCTGGGCTCCTGGGATTCCGTCAAACTCACCTCCCTGTCCACATGCTGCACCTTCCAGCTCCCCCTGGTCATACCCACTATTCCTTTAGCAGCACTCTCTTTCTGTTGCTCTCAGAAACCACGCATGGCTCCCTACTTCCCACCGAACAACTTTCAAGCTCCTAGGAAAAACATTTAAACTCACCTTCCAATCTAGCCCCCTCCTTTGTCACCAACTGAATCATCTCTCATTTTTTCCAAGCAATTGGGCCACACTTAGGCCTCTTCTGCTCAAAGTGCCCACCTCCCAGCTCTCTGAATCTACACATATTTCCTCCACCTGGCAAGTTTCTCTGTCTCCACTAGTGTTGGACTCCTGCTCAATCTTCAAAGCCGGTGCAAATGTCCCACCTCCACAAGCTCTTGCTCTCACAAGGTCTTGCTGTCACTACTCAACACACTAGAGTTACTCTTCTTGCCTGTGGAGGCATGTTCTCTCTCAAATCCATGTTGGCAATGACATGTCTTCTTGAAATGGGGCCCACATTTCTAGCTCATACTTCTTTCACCAATTTCATAACTGTTTATTGAGGCCTGGAGCTGGCTGCCAGGGATATGACAGTGACCAAGACAAGCTGCTTCCTGTGCCCAGGGAGCTTACATCCCAGAGGATGCGACAGATGGCAAACAGAGGAACCAAAAGACACGATGATCAAAGATTAGGAGAACTACAGGAAGGCAGGGAAGGTAGAGGGGGCCTGCAAGCCAGGGACTCAGAATTCCCTCTTTCCAAGAGAAACCAGAGACCTGAATTTTCACATACTCTCCCAATTTTAAAGGTCGCAGGGTCAAGTCTTTCTCCACTGCTTTCGATCCCCTCCGCCCCTAGCTTCCCACACTTTCTGGATTGCCAGCCTCCTCTCTTCCTTTTTACCCTGCTAGCAGCCACTCCCCTCTCCCCAGCTCAGGACACCTCATCTGTAGCCCCAGCCCTAAGGCACTCAAACCTCTGGTGCTTCCTAGGCCTTGGCAGCAGCTGGCGGGAAGAGGCAGAGAGCCCATGGACTAGGATGCCAGAGTCAGTGGGCACCGCCATGCTGAGACCCTGGGCCAGCCTCATGGGAGTGAGATACCTGGAGTCCCCAGGGCCACAGCTGTGGGAGCCCAACATCCCAAACTCAGGCCTCACCAACCACACGTCTGGGCACTAACCTGGAAGAACTGAGGAACCAGAGGAGCGAGACAGGCAAGGAGGTCAGGGGGCCCTCGGGTGGGTCCCCAGCTCTGACAGGGCCCTGAGGGATGGATCTTTCTCCAGGGAACCTCTAGGCAAGCCCCACTTTATGCTCTCAGGAGCCACAGTTCCCACGTAGATATCCTAGCTCTGCAGCTTCCTGCCTGGTGACTATTGGTCCTTCTCCCCCCATCCCTCCTGCCAACCCCCAGCCTTGGTTTCCCATCTGATCGTCAGGGCACCAGAGCAGCACCCACCTGCACCTAGGACATGATGGCACTAAGTGCAGGGAAGCTTTGCCCCAACCCTCTCATGCAGGGCCCTGCCAGGTCTCTCGAGGAACCGCTTGGCTGGGTGGCATCCTTCCATCTGTGTTTGCCCAGACCTCTGAGCCCCAGAGGCAGCGTCTGCCTGTTGTGATTATTTGGACTCTGGGTGCTGCCACCTGAGAGGGCTCAGGCCTCTGAAGGGCCCAGGGTCCCAGTGACAGTGGTCACATCTCAGGAGAGAGGAGTGCAGAGCAGGGAGCTGCCTTTTGTCTGTACCTGCTGCCTGCAAGCCCTGGGAGAAGGGCATGTCAGCTCACCACTCCCAGGATTCTAGGACCAACTCGGCCTCATCCTCAAAACTCGGAGCATCTTGGGTGGCAGTCCTGAGACAGAGGTGCCAGGCCCTGCAGAGGGGTCTGCCAGGACCCAGTGGGAGGTTTGGACTGTCAGCACTCGAAAGCACTGGAAAGCCCAGGAGCCAGGCATAGCCTGGCCTCCCACCTTCTTCACATCCTGGGTCCCTGAGGGCAGAGCCCTAGGGGAGTGGACGCTCAGAGGGCCTGCCACTGGCTGTGACACTGACTTCCCCTTCGCCAGAGATCCTGAAGCTTGAGCCCAGCAGACAGAAACTCTGGGGGAGAGAATCTGGCCACCTCGGCCCTGCCGCTCAGCCTGGCCCCTACGCCCTGCCTCTGATAACCAGCTGTCAGCTGAGCCCCAGGTGGCGGGGCACACCCCGGTTTGTTTGCCAAGCATGGAGTGTTGGAGCTTCCTGGACCTGCCTGCCCTGGAAGGGAGGGGGCGGTGCCGCAGCAGGCCAGGTGGCACCTCCGGCTGAGATGGGATCGAGTCCCAGGTGCCCATCCCACACAGGCCCGCTGCCTCAGTGCCTCTCTTCTCGTCCGGGGCCTGGAGGACAGGGGCGGGGGTCACCGGGCAAGGGGCAGCGCGGGGCGGGGTGATGCACAGCAGAGGAGCGACAGGACGCCGAGTGCTCGGTCACCCAGGCCCACCGCCCCATATCCACACCGAAGCCCGGGTGCAGTTACGGAGAGAGGCCTTTGGGCGCAGGACAGGGCGGTAACGGCCCCTCAGGCGCAGAGGCGCAGGGATACCGGGCTCCTGGAACCGGGCCCCGCCCCCAGGGCGGCCGTCTCATTTGCATGACCACGCCCCTTGGCGGCCATTGGCGGCGGCAGCGGCAGTAGGCCGGGCCAGAGTGGCTGCGCTGCCGTGGGGGGGCGGGGGCGGGGCGGCGCGGAGCCTGGCGCCCGGGATGTCACCGCCGCGGGACAGCTTCGGCTTCTGCTCCGGGTCTGGCTTCGACGGCGAGGGTAGCAGGGCCTCCCTGGGCGCGGCAGCTGCGGCGGGAGAGCACTGAGCTCCCGCCAGCCCGCCCGCCATGTCCAGGAAAANTAAAAGTTTGTTTTCTGGAGTGCCTGCCTCGTCCATTGAAAGACAGCCACAAGCTCTGGGACCATCTGTAAGGAATTAAGAGTTCACAAACTACCCGAAGGCAAAGACAACCCAAAAACCTAGAGAAGGTTGTCCTGGTAGGTGGAAAATCACTGGCATGAACTTCCGCTTTCATGTTGCTCCAAGGCTGCCCAGGGATGAGCTGTCATCCCAGGGAGTCCTCTGGGGTGCTAACAGGTGTGAAAACACACACACATGCTGGACTCCAAGAAATCTTTACTGAAAGGTTGAGAAGTCAAGGTCTTCTGCAGCTTCTTTAGCCTAGCGCTAGGCTCACGGCCCCTACCTAACCAGGGCCATGGAACTCTATCCCTGCCTTGTTCAGGGTGACTTCTGCTGGAGCCCCTGCCTCACCATCACCTTGACGTGGAATTGTTGCAGACTGGAAGAAACAAACTCAGCGGGTTAAAAAGACAGGGACCAAACACTAGTAAAAGGATTATGGCAACTAGAGGCCCGAGGTTATCCCAAAATACATCTTATGGGTGAGGGGCCTGGTGCCATTCTAAGTTTTGAGACATTCCTTTCTTTCATTAACAGACTGCTAGTGACTATATAACATCCAGCTAAAGACTAGCACGGGGGGTACTCTTTCTGCCCCCTTCTGATGCCTATGTCAGAAGCTTTCTCTATCTCCTTTATACTTTAATAAAACTTTGTTACACAAAAGCTCTGAGCGATCAAGCCTCGTCTCTGGCCCCGGATTGAATTCTTCTCCTCCGGGGGCCAAGAATCCTGGTGTCGTAATTCAACAACAACCTTTCATCTTGGGGGCTCGTCCGGGATCCTTCAGGACAAGGTTGATCCAGAGCCCCTGTATGAGTTTCCTGAGCCATACAACAAATTCCCGTTGGCCATCTGTTTTACATATGGGGACTTGAATGCAAAAGTAGGAAGTCAGGAAACACCTGGAATAACAGGCGAATTTGGCCTTGAAATACAGAATGAAGCAGAGCAAAGGCTAATAGAGTTTTGCTAAGAGAATGCACTGGTCATAGCGAACACCCTCTTCCGACAACATAAGAGAAGACTCTACACATGGACATCACCAGATGGTCAACACCAAAAATCAGATTGATTATATTCTTTGCAGCCAAAGATGGAGAAGCTCTATATAGTCAGGAAAAACAAGACAGGGAGCTGACTGTGGCTCAGATCATGAACTCCTTATTGCCAAATTCAGATTTTAATTGAAGAAAGGTTTCCCTTTCATGCATTGGAGAAGGAAATGGCAACCCACTCCAGTGTTTTTGCCTGGAGAGTCCCAGGGATGGCGGAGCCTGGTGGGCTGCCGTCTATGGGGTCACACAGAGTCGGACACGACTGAAGTGACTTAGCAGTAGCAGTAGCAGAGACCCAAATGGGGGTTAAAAACCAGACAATACTCAATAACATCCCTTTAAAGTGCAGTCTAGACAGTCAGGACTTGGGTTACCCCGTCAGAAAGGATGAAGCCACTTGGCATGGTCGTGTATTTTCTTTTACTACCCCAGTGTCATGATGTAACACACCTCCTTTGTTCAGCTAGGAGGAAGAACAAGGCCAGTCTATTATCAGTCACTTTATCAGCCCAGGAACTTGAGACAATGACAGTCTGCAGTGAGTTCCAGGTGGATTCACTCATGGCAGACAGGACATCTTGGGTGGCTTCACCACAGACAGTTCCAACCGCTGCTGAAATGAGGCCAACTGCCCTTCTCCCCCGGGGTGAGTGATGTTATAGACAGTGATACTAGGTTCGTTTGGTTACTCAGTTGGCCGAGTATACACTGTCTCATAAACAGATCATGGTCCATACAAGCAAATGCCATAGCTAATCCTGGGAAAGAAGGGTTGTGGTCTGATAAAGAGGGCAGTTGGTTTATATCCAGACTACAAAGAAATAGATGTCTGGGAGGGGTACAGGCCTGGGGCCCTGCTGTGGAATTAAGCCACTTCAGCAGTCCGCCTGGGCAGGGGTTCTGGTACAATTCGAGATCCCACCACTGAATATGGTTGTCTAAGCCTTTCCAAAAGCTTTGGCGGAGGCAAAAACTGTACTAGGTGCTTGGTGCCAAGTCTACCCAGGAGATACAGATCCCATTGGGCCAGCTGACCTTGGGGGCACCACTATTGGCAGTTTCATCTCTGGTTGCTCTGCCTTTCCGCAACCCAGGTTGTACAAGTCCTCAGTTCATGTACTGCTGAAACCTTGCTATCAGGTGAAATAAGTGCAGTTGTACTGTAGTTTGAACATTCTTTCGCACTGCTTTTGGGCTTCCCTTGTGGCTCAGCTGGTAAAGAATCCACCTGCAATGCAGGAGACCTGGGTTCGACTCCTGGGTTGGGAAGATCCCCTGGAGAATTCCATGGATTGTATAAGTCCATGGGGTCACAAAGAGTAGGACATGACTGAGCAACTTTCACAGGGATTGGAATGAAAACTGACCATTCCCAGTCCCGTGGCCACCTGTTTCCCAGATTTCTTGACATTCAGAGTGGCACTTTCACAGCATTCTTTTAGGATTTGAAATAGCTCACTGGAATTCTATTACCTCTACTAGCTTTGTAGTAATGCCTACACTCCACTTGACTCCAGGATGTCTGGTTCTAGGTGAGTGGCAATACCACCCTGGCTATCCAGTTAACTACACCTTTCTGGCATAGTTCTGCGTATTCTTGCCACCTCTTCTGCCTGTTAGGCCCTTACCATTTCTGTCCTTTATCCTTCCCATCCTTGCATGGAATATTCCCTCGATAACTCCAAATTTCTTGACGAGATCTCTTAAGTCTTACCCATTCCATTGTTCCCTAGTATTCCTTTGCATTGTTCCTTCTCACAGCCCACTAGTAAATTTCCATTGGTCAGAAAGCAATTTGTGATGGAAGTGCCGCTATCCATCACTATTTGACCCTCACTTCTGGGCCCGGGTTTCCCCAGGGGGTGTCAGAAGTAAAAGCGATGGGGTCAGTGTCATCTGCTGTGCGTGTCAGGACAGCTTCCTCTGCTGGCCCATCTGCCCTGCTGCTTCCTTGCCTAACTTGGGACCCTTTGGGGTCCATGGCAGTGAATCGTGGCTACTTGTTTTCAAGCTGCAATATCTCAGCTCCATACTTTATAGGGGATTGTTACATGCTCTGCAGCTGCATGGCATTTTGAATGTTTCCTTCCTCTGAGCTTCCCTGATAGCTCAGTTAGTAAAGAATCCACCTGTAATGCAGGAGACCCTGTTTGAATCCTGGGTCGGAAGATCCCTTGGAGAAGGGATAGGCTACCCACTCACAGTATTCTTGGGCTTCTTTGTGGCTCAGCTGGTAAAGAATCCACCTAGGCTCAACACTTGTGTTGGGAAGATCCCCTGGAGAATTCCATGGACACTCCATGGTCACAGATTTTGTTGTCAAGCTGAGTCAAGGCTAATGTGTTACTGTTACTTGGGGTTTAGGAGGGTTGAAGGTGTGGCAAGTTCTTTAAATTTTTTACTCAAGTATAGCTGACTTACAATGTTTTAATTTCTGGTGTACAGCAAAGTGATCCCATCATACATCTATCCCTAGGTCCATCCACGCTGCTGTAAACAGCATTTCATGTTTTATGGCCGAGTAACATTGAAAGAGTTGGGAGATGTCAACACAGAACATGTTGGACAGGATTGAATATCCCATGGGCTACACACTTCATGTGGTCACATGACCACGAGTTGACATGAATGAGCACACACAGTATTCCACTGTGAGATGAAGGGTTTTGCTCATAACCGTGTAACATGTGAAATAAGCATGCTAGCTAAGGTATGCTCAAAACCAGTACGGGAACCAACAAATTCCAAATATACAAGCTGGGTTTCAAAGAGGCAGAACAGAACTGCCAACAATCACTGGATTATGAAGAAAGCAAGACTGCCAGGAGAAATAACCTCAAATACGCAGATACTACCCTAATGGCAGAAAATTAAAAGGAACTTAAGAGCCACTTGGGGGTGAAAAGGCTGGCTTAGAACTCATTACAGAGAAGGAAATAGCAACCCACTCCAGTCGTCTTGCCAGGGAAATCTCATGGAGCCCAGTGAGCTGCAGTTAATGGGGTCCTTAAAAGTTGGACAGGACTTAGTGACTGAATGATATTCCATAGTATATATGTACCACACCTTGGATAAAAATGTACCACATCTATCAATGGACATTTAGGTTGCTTCCATGTCTTGTTACAGAAACCATGGCAGGGAGAGACAAGTGACACTCGGACATGCAGAACAGCACAGTTTATTTAGCACCTGTCTGGACTCCGCAGGGTTGCCTCCAGAGGCTGAGTACACAGGCTTTGTTCTGGCTATCTTTTATATGGCATGGGATTCTGGGTCCTAGTGACTTCCCCCGCTAAGCAGTTTGGCTGACCCAGTAAGTAGGCTGGTTCACAGAAGCAGCGGTGGTGAGCATAGCAATAAACTTAAGCAGCTGTTTTTTCTCTTCACTATGAACACAGGAGTGCATGTTATCTTTTTGAATAATTGTTTTGTCTGGGTATGTGCCCAAGAGTTGGACTGCTGGATCATATGCTGGAGTTGGAGGAACTCCCATACTGTTTCCCATAGTAGCTGCACTAATTTACATTCTCAACAGTGATAAGGTTAGGGCTTCCCTGGTGGCTCAGCTGGTAAAGAATCCATCTGCAATGCGGGGGATCTGGGCTGGATTGGGAAGATCCCCTGGAAAAGGGAACAGCTACCCACTCCAGTATTCTGGCCTGGAGAATTCCATGAACGGTATAGTCCACGGGGTTGCAAAGAATCACAAAGACTGAGTGACTTTCACTTTCCAAAGGTTAAACTTGTTAGCCTCCTCCAGTAATCAAATTGGCAGCAGCTACTGCCAGGCCAACCTGGAGCCACTTAATCCAGTTGCTTGGAAAAATAGCCTATTGGCTGGGGAACGTCTCCCAGCTTCTGTATTAGAACCCTACCCTCTAGAGTAGTCCCTTCTTTTCCAGCCAGATACAAAATGGCTTTTTAAAGAGACCCTGAGCAGGAACTTTAGTGAGGGCAAATTTTTGAAGTACAAAAAAACATCTTTAGGGGCACTCAAGCCTAATATAGCTCTTCTCTCTTGGGACAGGTATTTCCAGGAGTTACAATATATTCCATGTATTGAACTTGTTGCTATGAAATTTGTCCCTTTTTCTGGAAGAACCAGTAACCCTGGGCTTGAAGGAAATTAAAAACTTCAATGTCGTTCTCATCTGAGCCTCTATATCAACATGTTATCTACAGACTGTAGGACAGTCCCTTTTAGCATATCTTTAGTTCCTTTCTTAGGGTTTAGGCAAACAAGTGTTGATGTCCCAACACCCCTATGGTGGGTACTTCTGTCCGCCAAGTGCATTGTTGCATCTGGCCCAAGCTAGGGTTAGTCCACTCAAAGGCAATCTGATATTGTGAGGGATCAACTGGGATTTAAGGTCAGAGAGTGAACCACACAGCATCTTCAGGGACTTTTGTAAGGATTGGCCACAAGGGGGTGTATAGGGACCACTGCGTCTTCCTGCTGAGGTCTCACATCATCCTGTATCCCTCATTTGGCTAAGTGACAGGATGGAACTCTTGGGATGCAGACAGAGAGCACCAAGAGCCTATGTTTGAAGAATGCATCTGTTTAGGATTGTAATCTTTTCCTTCTAATCTTATGGCTATTGTCAGTTAGGGTAAGCAGCTTCTGGCTTAAGGCGAGTTTCTGCCAGTTGGCCATTTATAGCCTTCCAAGGACTCCTCTGTCTCAGACTGCAGGGTTCACAGCTTGTAGACTCTGGTTGCGAACAGGCCCTTGCTCTTCTTGTTGATCAGCCTTAGCCAGGGTCAAGATTAGAGGCTGCTTAAGGCCTCCTAACCGCCATGTGGCCCTGAGGGAGCCCAAGTCTCTCCTTGATAGTGGGGTAGGACACTCAATTCAAGAGCCATGTGAAAGGCTCATGAAGGGAGCAAGGACTTCCATCAGCTAGTCACCAGGAAGAAGGCCCAGCATGAGAAATCTGGACAAAGTGGCTACTGTATTAAAAAAAAAAAAAATTCTTACCTGCCATCAGGGGTTCCTTGATGGATACAGACGTCTTGTGGCGGGGGAGCAACCAGAATCCCTGGGCTTCTGGCATGGCTATCCCAGAAGGGCCCCCCTCCTTAGCAACCAAGGGCAGTCCCATCCTCAGTGACTGACCTGTGTGTAGACTGGGCATGGCCTGGGAGCTCCTGGTACTCACTGGCCAATGGCTGGTTGGCTTACTTAAACCCACTTTGTTGGTCTCACCTCCCAGCTGATGGATGACCCCTCCTGCCCACTTTGGGTTGCCCTGAGGTTATGTATGAAGCATGACTGAGAGCAAAGTTTATCTATTTAGTTTGAGCCTTGGCTTGGCTTTTTCACGGTGAGTCCTTTCCTTCTCCATCACTAAATACTTCTAAGGCCACCTCTAGGAGCTATGGCATTTGTGTTTGTGGGTCTAATTGTAACTGAGTTTTTGCCTAGTTTCAGGGGGACTAACCCTAGGGAGCAGAAAGGTCAACCTGTTAGAAGGAATGAGAAAGTGTATTTGAAAGCCAGTTAACACTCAAAAAGATCAAGGAAGTGGTCTAAGAGGAAGAAAACCCTGTTCTCTTTCAGGGACAGCCTGTGAAGGATTTTTAGAAAACCTTCCTATACTTGAGTATATCCCCCGGGGACTGGGCTGCATGGAACTGACCAGGCAATAGGGTGCTTGCAGGTGGGAATATACTGCACAGGCTGGAAGTGAAGGGGGTCCCAGAGGGAATGAAAATAACGTGGAGGAACTGGAATGGGGAGTAACAGAAGGTGGCACGAAGGCAGAGGGTGAGGTGGGAGCAACAAGAGGGCCCGAGTCGTTCACCATGTCCCTGATGATCCCTAAAGGGACGTATGGATTCTACTGGACACAGCAGTGAGTTTGACCAAGGCACAGTTTGCGAGTGAGGTTCAAGAAATTATCTTCCCAAAAGGCAAGAAACACCAGCCTACCTCTCAAGAGGGAAGCCTTAGAAAAAAAGTGAGGCAGAAAGGGGGAAGAGAGGGAGTGTTATGCCCAAGTCGCGAAATCTCCCAATGACCACTAGGGAGCCGATGTCCGATGCAAAAGCAAGAGTCTTTATTACCAAGCTCGAGCTGGAGCTCCCACCGTTACCGATGCAGCAGCTATGGGAAGAAGCCCCAAGTTTTGGGCTACATTGCTTATATAGGGTATATTTGTGTAAAAGGGGATTTCCAGGCTGGAGGACATCTGATTGGTCACCCTCTTTCGAAGGGTTGTGTGCTGATTTCTGATCGGTTCTTATTACCTAGGTAAACCACAAATTCCTGGACGTAAAGTCAGGAGGTTTTGGTCTGAGGTCTGATTGGCTCATGGGTAGTGGGGTGAGGTCGGGTGATTTCCAAAGTCTTTTTCCCGGAACCTCACAAAATGGAGTTCTCTTTTTGGCAAGATGGAGTAGCTTAGGTTCTTCATTCTCCCCTTCTCAAGGATCCAGGACAGACCCAATCACGGGTCTATAGTCAGCTCTATATTGTCTCCCACTAAGGGGGCTGTTGGTAGGGCTGTGTATTGGGACCTGAGCACCATAAGCTGCACCATGTTGATGTGGCTTTTAATGAAGGTTATTAGTTTGTTTAATAAACATGGTCCGAAGGTGAGTAGCAAAAGCAAGATAATCAGAGGCCATGCCAAGAAAGACATGAGGGTTGTGAATCAGGGGGATGAGTTGAACCAAGATTCAAACCAACTCTGAGACATTTCTCTTTTTCTCTGATTTAGCCCTTCTCTTACCTTGGCCAGGGATTCTCTGACCACCCCTTAGTGATCTGCATAAAAACAGCATTCTTCTAATGCGGCGCATAGGCCCTCTTGCTGGAGAAAAACCAAGTCTAGCCCCCTTCTATTTTGCAGTACCACCTCCGCCAGGGAGCTCAGCGACTCTTTGAGGTGGCTGATTGAGTTTTCTAGTCATTCGATATCAAGATCAATGGCTGCCCTTAGGCTGGAATAATGTTGATTCTGCAGTACCAAAGAGGATATCCCGGTTCCTGCCCCGGCCGCTCCTAACCCCAACAAAACTGCACGGGTCAAAGCCATGATCGGTTCTCTCTTGGGCCGGTGGGAGTCTCCTAGTTGTTGGAAGAGTTCATCACTGGAGTGATAGAACAGTCGGGGGACTAATAGTACTAACACACAGAAATCTTTTGAGTCATTTAACACCTGCCCATGTATGCAAGGTGCTAAGCCCATGGAGCATGCCCACCAATTTTCTTGGGGAGGTACCAGGTACTCAGTTGTTTTTATAGAGTCGGTGGCATTGCAGAGGTGTTGATAGGTTTGGGGGACACTCCCTACACAGAGGCCCTGTCCAGTCACTCATTGGAGAGTTAATCTTGTGTCCCCTCTTTGCTGCCTTCAGCAAGCTCTGTGGTCTCTCATTTGGGTGTAATTTCCTAGGACAGCTATGCCTTCATAATAGGGAGGTTTGACGTCATAACATAACCAGCAACTATTAGTCAGGTCCAAGTGAGTGGAATTTAGGACCTGATAGGTACTAACTATCGTATCAAATAACGGGTCCTAATCATCTTTAATATTGGGCCCTGTAAAGTTAATCCGAGGGGGGTTATCTGTACCGGTAATGCTGGGCCCAGGAGGCATCCGGGTAGGCTCTCGGGGCACTAAGACAGAATTAGGCCCTATGCCTTGACTTGGACCTGTCTGTATGGGCTCTATTTTTAGCCTAACAGTAAATAGCAATCCATTATCATATCCTGATTGATATAGCCGGAGGCCCCAAGATTGTCCCGCCTCCCAACTGGGGAACTTTTTTCCTTCGGTAGAGAATTTGAGCCTTACTGGGTTGCAAAGAAACCTCATTCAAGACCCTGTAATGAGAGATCCCCTTCTATGTCCCCCAGTTAACCTGGCAGGCCTTGGGAGACAACTCAAAGCAATCAAGTCTCCTCGAGTAGGAGGTTCCCAGTCGACAGTCCCCATTGACTCGCATCCCCAAGCAGTGCAGTAAAATTTGTCAGCCTCCCCACAGTTATTGACTGTTGCCTGGTTCCATCTCCCCCCAGGGCATACATAGAAGGTAGTGTCCTGCAAAGCCGCTCGTTGAATGAAATGGCTGCATCCAGGTCCTGAGTTGGTAGGGGGGCTGGGTATTGCAAGGATTAACGCAGGCCCCACATTCTGGTTTCCCGGGCGTTCTTACCTCCCAGTCGCCGATGTCCCAAGATCCCGCAGCCAGAAGACATTGGTCGAATTCCAAGTCTGGCCACCAGGTATTTTTAGGATAGATGGCCGAGGTAGAGTTAATTACCTCTCATGTGGTTGCACTTAAAACCATCCAGGTGAGGTTCATGGGTTGATGGGGGTTAGTGGCAGCATCAGGCTGTAGAGACAACAGCATAAGCAGTATTTTTATCATCGTTGTGGCTTGAGCTTGAGGGGATTTGTCTAGTCCAGCTTGGCCTTCCATTGGGGAAGGAACTCTTCTCTCAAGGCAAATAGGTGTGCAGGTTGTATGTGAGTGTAGTGAACCCAAGTAGATATGCTGTCAACCTTGAGTGCAGTGGGCGTCATCAAGACAACTAGGAAGGGTCCTTTCCATCTGGGTTCTAGGGTCTCTTGGCAATGGCGGCGCACGAACACCCAGTCTCCTGGCCAGTAGCGGTGGGGTTCAGGTGCGGGCCTGATTCATATAGAGCCTTGAGTCTCTTCCACATGTCCCTGTGGGAGTATTGTAAGGACCAGAGACAAGAGAGTAGTTTTTGATCATCTATTTCTTTTAGTACCTCTGTTTTTAGGTTAGGAATTACTGGGGGGGGGGGGAATCCCATACATAATCTCAAAGGGGGTAAGTCCCAGTTGGTAGGGGGAGTTCTGTACCTAGTATATGGCAAAGGGGAGGAGAGCCACCCAGTCCCTGCCCGTCTCAGCAACTAATTTTGTTAATGTTTCTTTGAGTGTTCTATTTATCCTTTCTACTTGTCCCAAGCTCTGGGGCCTATAAGCGCAATGCAACTTCCATCTAGCCCCCAAAGCCCGGGCTATCCCCTGGCTCACCTGAGATACAAAGGCTGGCCCATTGTCTGACCCTACCTGTGCAGGAAACCCGAACCACGGCAAGAGGTCTTCAATCAGCTTTTTGGCCACCACCTGTGCTGTTTTTCTTTTGGTGGGGAAAGCTTCTACCCACCCTGAGAAGGTGTCTGTGAATACCAGTAGGTATTTGTATCCGTATCTACCTGGTTTTACCCGTGAAGTCCATCTCCCAGTAGGCTCCTGGCTGACTTCCACATTCTCTAGATCCGGGGTTGGCGGTTAGCGTTGGTGAGCTGGCAGGCCTTGCATGTTGATACAATGTTTTCTATTGTTGGTCTGACTACTCTCATGGTAATTTTCCAGGTAACTTCAGCATCCACTAGAGGGCGATCTTGCAAGTCCTCTTGTGTCCCATGTACCTGGGCTAGTATGTCACCGCAGTCGTGGACTGGGGCTTCTAAATCCGGGTTAGGAAGCAGTGTAGCTGGGTTGAGAGCAGTAGGCTGCAGAAAAATGATTCTGGAGGGATTTAGCAGTAGTCCCTGGCAGTAGGTCAGCCGAACATTGCTGATCCACCTATCTGGGTGTTGTTTTAGTATGCCCTCAATGGCATGGGGGGCGGTGATATGCAACTCTTGCCCCAGTGTCAGTTTATCTGCATCCTTGACCATTAGGGCCACTGCTGCAATCATGCGGAGGCATGGGGGCCAGCCTGACGCCACAGGATCTAGGCGTTTAGACAAGTAAGCCACCGGCTGCTTCCAAGGTCCCAAATTGGAATTTGGGACCCAAATTGCATCAATATCCCTTTTGCCACTCCGTTTTTCATCTACATACAGGAGAAAGGGTTTTGTAACGTCAGGCAACCCTAGAGCGCGGGCTGACAGCAGGGCCGTTTTGATGGTTTTGAAAGCCATCTCCATCTGTTCTATCCAACTGAAAGGGGTAGTACTTTTTATGGCTTCATATAACGGTTTAGCCAGTTCCGCATAATTTGGGATCCAAAGGCAGCAGAAGCCAGCGGATCCCCAAAATTCTCACCCTTTGAGGTGAATCTGGGGTAGAGATTTTGAGTACCGTCTCCTTTCGTGCCCGACAGCCATCTCTGCCCCTCTTTTAGTACATACCCAAAGTAGGTGACCTCTGGCTGGCATATTTGAGCCTTTTTGGCTGAGGCTCGGTATCCTATAGTTCTTGGGTGCCCATAAGGCAGGTCTGTTGATCCTTGGCTGGAAGAGGTCATCTACATATTGTAACAAGTTTAGTTGGGAGTGTTGTTGTCTGAACTCATCCAGGTCCTCATGAAGGGCCTCGTTGAAGATGGTGGGGGAATTCTTGAATCCCTGCGGCAGCCGGGTCTAGGTCAGCTGGCCATTAATTCCTTCCTCCAGGTCGGACCATTCAAAGGCAAAAAGATCCTGGCTTCTGGGCACCAGGGGGAGGCTGAAGAAAGCATCTTTTAAATCTAGGATCGTACACCAGTGTTGGTCTGGTGGGAGTGAGCTCAGGAGGTTGTATGGGTTTGGCACAGTGGGGTGAATATCTAAAACTCGGCGGTTGACCTTCAGTAGATCCTGTACCGGCCAATAGTCATGAGAATTGGGTTTTTTGACAGGGAGGAGGGGGGTATTCTAGGCCGAATGGCAGGTCTCAAGATCTTCTAGGCCAGGAGTCTGTGGATACGGGGGGTGATCCCATCGGGCCTCCAAGGTCACGTGGTATTGTCGGACCCGGACGGGGTCGGCCCCTGGCTTGAGATCTATATGTATAGGAGGGTGGTGCCCGGCAAAACCGGTTCCCCGTCTCGGCCCACGCCTTGGGGAATTCATCTAGCCATTTCTGAATGTCCACCGGGGGCAGTATAGGTTTCTGGTGCAACGATATTCATCTTCTAATCGAATGGTCAGTACTTGGATCGGTCTGCCCGACTGGTTGAGTATTTTAGTTTCCCCCAGGAGGAAATGAATCTGGGCCCCCATTTTGGTCAACAGGTCTTGTCCGAACTGCGGGAAGGGGCATTCCAGAATGACCATGAAAGAGTGGGATAACCATCCTGCACCCAAGTCCACTAATCTTCAGGTAGTCCATTGGTATTGTTTCATTCCGGTAGCCCCCGGCACCCAAGAGGTCTCGTTGGCCAGTTTTCCCTGGGGCTCTCGCAAAACTGAATATTAAGCCCCCGTGTCGACAAGGAAGTCAATTGGGGTCCCCTCCACTTTTAGGGTTACCCTGGGTTCGGGGAGGGGTGCCAAACCCCATCCTCCCTAGTCACTCAGTTCTTCGATGGCCAGGATGGGGGTCTTTCATGGCCCCTTCTTTTTCTTGGGACATTCTTTGGCCCAATGTCCCTCTTCTTTACAACAGGCACATTGGTTTTTTCCCAACACTGGTCGTGTATGGGGACAACTCTTACCTTCAGTGGCCAGGCGGCGCAATTGGCGGTTCCTTTCTCCCGAGTCAGGAAGTGTAGCGGCCAGCAGGATGCAGGCCATGTTTTGGGTCTGGCGGTCTGCTGCCTTGGCTTGTTTTTCCTCGGGGGTCTCTCGGGTGTTGTAGACTCTTTCTGCTACTGTTATTAAATCTTGGATATTCTTTTCACCCAGGCATTCTAATTTTTGTAGCTTTTTTCTAATATTGGGGGCCGCCTGATTGACAAAGTGCATTATCAAGGCGGCCTGGGTGCCTTCGGCTTCTGGATCCATGGGGGTGTATTGTCTAAAAGCTTCCATCAGCCTCTCCAGGAAGGCTGCTGGGCTCTCGGTGGTGGCCTGTTGAACATCTCCCACTCGAGCTAGGTTAGTGGGTTTCTGTGGAGCTGCCTTAAGCCCCCCCAAGAGAGTCCGGCAGTAGACCCGGAGCCTCTCCTTACCTTGTGCCATATTGTAATCCAAGTCAGGTCGTGATAAAGGAAAAGAGGTGTTAATTTCATCTATATTAGTGGTGGGTTCTCCATTTGCCCCTGGGACCCTTTTGCGGGCCTCATTTTGTATCCTCTCTCTTCTGTGGTAAAGAGAATCTGGAGCAGCTGTTGGCAGTCGTCTCAGGTGGGCTGGTGGCTAAAGAGCACAGTTTCTAGAAGATTGGTTAAATCTCTAGGGTTATCTGAGAACTTGGCATTTTGGGATCTCCAGTTATATAGGTCACTAGTAGAGAAGGGCCAATATTGATGAGGTTGGTTTCCTTCCTCATTGGGAGGGCCAGCCACTCCTAAGGGGAGGGCAACAGTTGAGTCTGCCAGCTCCTCGGGGAAAATGGCTCACCGATGGCGAGTATTTCGTGTGGGCCCCCCTCCCTGTGTTTTGGCCCTGGGTGGACGGATGGCAGGGGCAGGCGGTGGTTCAGGGGGTTGATAAGGGGGAGGAAAGAGGNTCGGGAGGGCCAGCCACTCCTAAGGGGAGGGCAACAGTTGAGTCTGCCAGCTCCTCGGGGAAAATGGCTCACCGATGGCGAGTATTTCGTGTGGGCCCCCCTCCCTGTGTTTTGGCCCTGGGTGGACGGATGGCAGGGGCAGGCGGTGGTTCAGGGGGTTGATAAGGGGGAGGAAAGAGGAGTTCTTCTTCTGTTCCCCCCTGCAAAATAGGGTAGAGTGGCGCCATTGGTTCAGGCTCCTTGGGATTCTTCAGGCTCTTTCCTGTTCGGGTTGTTGAACCCAATGGTTCATCGCCGTGAATCCGTCGCCCCAAAGACCACCGAGATCAGGTTTCGATGCAAACAGCAAGAGGATTTTATTGTACCGGCGCGCCGGGGATCCGTCTCCTTAAGCAAGGAACGAGAACCCTGAGTGTTGTTACATGGCAGCTTTTAAGCACANACTGCAGCACACCAGGCCTCCCTGTCCATCACCAGCTCCCGGAACTTACTCAAACTCATGTCCATGGAGTCGGTGATGCCATCCAACCATCATCCTCTGTCGCCCCTTTCTCCTCCTGCCTTCTATCTTTCCCAGCGTCAGAGTCTACTCCAGTGAGTCAGTTCTTCACATCAGATGGCCCCGTCAGGGTGGGCACTATCCTGGGAGTGGAGCTGCCCTCCCAGAGGGCACGTCCTCTGTGGGCGGCTGATGGGGTCTGCTTACACCCAATCCTGGCTAGCTCTCCCTGGGCCCACCCTAGCCCCTCTCGTATTGGGTGAGTCCCCAGAAACCAGGGGTGATGCCCACAGCACCATCTCCCTGCTACCTGCTTACCCCAGCCCTTGAGACTGAGTCACCCTGGGGGGGCGAGCAGAGTCACGCTCTGTTCCTGGGGTGGGTTACCTGCACACCATCAAGAGCCAGAGCTCTGTGTTCCTCTCCTGTCTGAAGGGGCTTTCTGTGTGTGGTACGGCTGGTGAGGGGTGGGACACGACCCAACAGGTCCCCTGGGGCGTGGCCACACCTGCCCTGGCAGGGAAACAGCCTGAGGCTGGCCCAGCCTTGGTCCCAGCGGCATCCTGACCTTGGCCCCCGAGGAGCAGACAGAGCAGGAGTTAGGGGGCGGGTTGGGGGGGCAGAGCTGGCGGGCTTTTCCCAAGGGCTAAGCCTTGGAGCAAGGTGGAACTGAGCACCAGCTCCTGCCGCCCACCCCCGGGCCACCTCCTTCCCTCCGGCCTGTCCACTCCTGGGGCGGGCAGGAGGGGAGAGGGCCTAGACCGCAGGAACCCACCCTTGTTGGGATTGGTGGTCGAGCCAGGCTAGCTGGAGCAGCCCTGCCAACCAGCGGGGCCTGGGCCGCTGTCTGGAGCCCCGCGTCTGTGTTCTGCCCACAGGGGACGCCACCCGAGGAGCCTGGATGCCGCTCTAGAGCATGAGCTCGGGCAAGGGCGCCCGCTACAACCGCTTCTCCGGGGGGCCGAGCAACCTTCCCACCCCAGACACCGCTGGGGTGAGGGCCAACCCAGGGGAGGGTCGCCCCTGGGCACGCTCCGTGCCCATCCCACACGCCCAGGGCCGCAGGGGGCTTTCCGGAACACCCAGTCCGTCCCTGGAGGTCCCTTGGGTGGGCCATGCCGTGTGTGTGATTGGTATGTCTGCGAGTGTGTGTGCACGCGGGGTCCTTATTGGAACAGTGTGTCAGCCCGTATCCACATGTGTGTTCACATCCTCTGCGGGGTCGAGGCCGAGTCACATTCATTCTCTCTCTAGACCAGAATGGAAACCACGTTTGGGCCCGCCTTTTCAGCTGTCACCACCATCACAAAAGGTGAGCCCGGGAGCCCAGACCAGCCTGGGCCGGAGAAGCAGTCTGCCATCCCGCTGCCTGCCCCCAGGTCCCCCTGCACCTCCTCGCGGAGCCCTGCCTGCCGCCTCTCTGGGTGGGCACCACTTCACACCCCATCCCTGATCAAGTGACCCCTGACTCATCCCAGCCCAGCCTCTTAGGGTTAGGCTTGGAGACAGTGGCAGGACAGACTCCTGGGCTCCTTCCTGGAGTCCGGTCCCCTGGGGAGCCCCCAGCGTGGTGTGTCCGGAAGGTGGGGAGGAGCCAGCACACGAAGGCACAGCCTCCTCCCTGGAGACGGCACGTGGCCCCTCCGGACAGGACTGCTCGTCCTTCTGCCTCTTCAGGGCTCTGCCCCTCCTCGCGGTACGTGCGTGTGTGCTAAGTCGCCTCAGCTGTGTTCGACTCCATGACCCCATGGACCGTAGCTCACCAGGCTCCTCTGTCCTTGGGATTCTCCAGGCAAGAACACTGGAGTGGGTTGCCATGCCCTCCTCCATGGGGTATTCCCCACCCAGAGTTTGAACCCATGTTTGCTGTGGCTCCTGCATTGTAGGCAGGTTCTTCACCACTGAGCGAGTGGGAAGCACCACCTCAGAGTGCACCAGCTGCTAATTAAAGTAGTGTTTTAGCTGCTTCTCCAGGGTTTTCTCTGGATACACTTGGTGGCGCGGCCCACAGCCCATTGCGCACGTCTGCTCACCCAGGCTCCTTTTTCCTGCCGAGTGACACCCCCCACCAGGGGGCTCTGAAAGAGCCCTCTTTTTTTCCTCAGATGTTCCTTTCTGAGGGAAAATAAATATGCAGCCCCCCCCACCCGCGTCTCTCGGGTCCCTGATTTCTCATCTGCCTTTAGAAGCTGCAGGGCACACTGCCCGGGCGGAGGAAAGGTCCCAGGCAGAGGAAAGCTCCCAGGCAGAGGCAGACGGGGCCTGTCCCACCCAGCACCCCCTCAGTGTCGGGGCGGGGCAGAGCCAGTGACCAGGCCTGACCAGCTGCCCTGCCCAGGCCGTCTGATTACAGGCAGGGACCCAGGGCCGTTCACAGGGCAGCCCACTGAAGCCTGGATGTGCACCCATGCCTTTGGGGCTGTTGTGATGTCTAGGCCCGGCTGGGCCCGAGACCAGTGGGGGCCACTGTGTTTCTCCAGCTGCTGCCTGCGGCGACTCAGAGGGGAACCCCTCTTCCCACATGGATCCCTGACCAGTGCCTTCTCTGGGCAGCTAGGGTGACAGGCAGGAGGAGGTGGGTGGAGAGGGGCCTGGACCACCAGGCTGCTGTACCAGCTGAGGGGCCGCAGACCTCTCTGCCTGGGTGCGGCAGGGCAGGGGCAGGGGGCTTCTAGGCTCAGTGCTGGGGCTGTCTGGGGCGGCCCCTGCCTGGCCCACGAGCAGGGGCATCCGTGGCCCGCCCTGGCGGTCCGGCCTCCCTGCACGGCCCACCGTGGTCCTTTCTCTTTGCAGCCGATGGGACCAGCACATACAAACAGCACCGCAGGACGCCCTCTTCCTCCAGCTCCCTGGCCTACTCCCCGCGGGACGAGGAGGACAGCATGGTAGGTCTGCGCCATGCTCATCTCTGTCCTCGGGAGCGGGCCTCTCTCTCGCCAGGCCCGCCCTCCCAGGGCCCGGAGGAGCTGCAGGGAGCGCCTTGAGCTCAGGGGTGAGGGTGGAGAGAGTGGTGAGGCAGGGGTCCAGCGCAGTGACACCCCGAGACCTGAGCCCCTTGGCTGGGTTTCCAGAGGGGTGAGGGGCAGCCGGGCTGGGGGGTGTGCCCTTAGCTGGCTCCCTCTTGGGGTGGTGGGAGCCATGGAAGGCTCATTCAGGAGGGTGACCAGGTCTGATCCCCGTCTTTGAAGCTTTCTCTCCTACTGAGTGGAGGCTGTGTATGTGGGTTGCCAGGTGCAGGCAGGGGCCCTGAGCCTGGGGGTCCTGACCAGAGACAGGAGTCAGCAGGTAGGGAAGTGTGGACAGGCCTTGGTGGGGGTTACCGATTTAGGGGTTTGGGGCAGAGTTCGAGCTGGCTGGAGCCCAGGCAGTGGGGCCAGGGTCACAGTGGCCATTCCCTGCCAGTCTGCCCACTGGCCCCTCGCTAGGCTCTGGGGCTGCAGGGGGAAGTAAAGGTGGGCCTGGGTAGCGGGCCTGGGGCACAGTCAGCCTCGGGCCCTCACCCTCGCCCACTTCTCTGGGCTGCCCCTGCTTTCCCTTGGATGTCCCTCTGGCCAGCTGTCCAGCCCTGCTAGCCCCCCAGCACCCAAGCTTACTCCTCAGTGGCCAGCCTTTGTTTTCTGTTTAATAGGGAGAAAAAAAGTATTTTTAATTATCCAAAAAACACACTCATGTCCCCAGAATGGCACTAGGCCCTCCCCAAGCACTCACCCCCTCCCCTGGGCTCTGCCTGCCTCTATCTGGGGTCCATGACGTGCCCAGGGCCTGTGATGTGCCCGGGACCTGTGACATGTCTGGTGCCTGTGACATTTCTGAGGCCTGTGACATACCTGGGTCCTGTGATGTGTCCGGGGCCTGTGACGTGTCTGGCGCCTGTGACATGCCCAGGGCCCATGATGTGTTTATGAAGCAAGGCTGGAAGCAGTAGGCCCACCTGCCCATCTGGGCCTTGAGGACAGTGGATTCCCTGTGGTGTCTGAAATCCTTGGGTTTTGGCGGCTTCAGGACGTGGGCACGTGCTGTGAGGGCCCGGAGCCGCAGACACCTGGATACCAAGTCTTCGGCTGTCAGGCCCCCCAGGCCACACCCACTGCTGGCCCTGAGGAGCCAGGCCTTCCCGGGCCCTGTGGTTTGGGGCCAGCAGCCCTGCCCCCAGCCCAGGCATGCAGCCGCCCCTGCACTCAGGCGGAGTGGGGTCCCTGCCGCGGGCAGGCGGCCAGGGAGAGAGAGCCCAGCCAGCCTGCACGCTTGGCCCCGCTCCCGCCTGGACCTGTTCTTGCCCTCTGGTTTCCATTGTTGCCCTGGGGATGATTTGACTCACTTCCTCTGACTTTCCCCTCTCGCTCCTCACGTGGCGTTTCCATGCAAACGTGCCACTTGGGCTGCCGGGTGCTGCCCTGGTGAGGGAGATGCCTGTCTGTGGGCACGCTGGGCACACGGATCTCTNCCTGCACCCCAGTCATCCATGGCACTGACACCCCTGAGTCACACACACACCCTCTCACCATTTCCCCACCATCCTCAGGCACACGTCATACAGCCTTGTCACACGTGTGTGCAAGTATCCATGATGGTGTTCACCCAGAACCAGCTGGTGGCCCCCTGACTGGGATCCACCTGTCCACACTCCCAGCTGGACGTCACTCACGCACCAACATAGCACACTCGGTCACCGCCTGGGTGAGCAAGCAGAGTGAAGCCCCCAGGACCTGGGCGAGCTGGCTGGGAGGACCCCTGAGCCACGGACTGAATGGGGCAAGGCAAGCAGCGTCGGTGAGTGTGCACCCGACTGTCGCACTCCAGGGGCCTTCGGTGGCTGCAGCATCTCCCTCCTGGATGGTGGGAGCCCGAGGCCCAGAGAGGCGGTACAGATGGGACAGGCCCCAGGCTCCCTCTCCCATCCCGGAGCCTGTGCCTCCGCAGGGTGCCCGCGCATGACAGCACAGGCTGAGGCCACTGTGGCTGTCGGTGGGCACTGGGCATGTGTTCAGTGCACACGTGCGGTCTGCGTGCTGAGGCCTGTGCTCACACACGCCTTCCCTGTGCACGTGCCTGGGTGTGCGCCTGGGTGCACGGCAGCCCCCTGCGGTGTTGGGTGTGCGTGCATCGGGCAGCACTGCAGGGCGCCAGATGGTGCCAACATCCCTGAGTGGCAGGTGTGTAGTAGAGACGGGGATGCTCCGGGATCCAGGCTCCCCTTGCCCAAATAGCCCTGAGAGGAGATCATCCCGGCCCCTGCCCAGGGAGGCTGGCCCCGGGGCCTCTGACAGACAGAGACCACCCTCCGCTGTCCTCTCCCTGGGCTCCCCAGAAGGCAGGGGAGGGCCGTGGCTATCTGTCTGTCTGTCGGTCTGCCCCTCCTGGGCTTGGCCATCAGGGTGCAGGGGGCCTTACAGGTTTGTGCTCGGGCAGCCAGTCAGGGAGGCTCAGACCACTGATCTCCGCAGTGATTTTCTTCCGGTGGCCGGGCTTGGTGACCCCGATGGCAGTGAGGTCCTAGGTGGTGGAGACGCCTATTAGCCAGAGGCTAGGGGCCCATCTCCAGGACAGCTGGTGGGCAGCCTTCTGGGCAGCTCACCTCGGGGGTCATGCGGCTGATGGTGGGCAAGTCATAGCCAGCGCTGATGAAGTTGGGGGCATAGAGCTGCAGCTGGAACGTGGCAAGCCACTGGCTGACAGCCTCGGCGCCCTGGAAGACACAAGGCACCCGCTGCAGGCTCGCCCACCCGCCCCCCGGCCAGGCGTGCACCCAGCCACCGCAGTGCCTCCTTCTCTGCTCAGCCGAAGACCACGCGGCGCAAGCTGCTGTCCGCCGGGCCGTCTGCAGCCACCAGGCCCCCGTCAGCCTGGCCAGGTGCTCCTCCCTCTGAGTCCGGGGCTCCGCTGTCTCTGCGACGTCCCACATGTCTCGGCTGCCTGCTGTGATCTCCACCAGGAGGGTCCCGCTGCTGTCCATATCACAGGCCTCCCTGACCGCCCCCCTTTCCTGGACCAGGGCCACCCTGCTGTGTGGCCTGTGACAGGGGCTCTGGGAACGGGGCCTCAGGAGGGGCCACTGACTGCTGCCTCCCCACGCAGGAGGTGGGCTCTGCCCGAGGGGATGCAGGAGGACTCAGCCAGCAGGTCACGCCTGCCCTAGCACGCAGGTGCACACACATGGACCCGTCTCACCCCAACACACGCTTCCACTCATCTCGCACCCACGCCCTCCACATGCGCACACAGGTGCACCCATGCCCAGACCACAGTTACACTAGCCACACACAAACACACACCCCACTCACCTCACGCTGTGTCACGCTTTTAGACACACTGGCTTACACACACAGCCTGCACAAGAGACAACAGCTACGCACACAGACTGACAGACTGACAGAAGGACGGACCTGCCCGTCGAGGGCGCTGGCCGTGCTGTGGCCCAGCCAGGCAGGCTTCCCCGGCCCCCGCCCCTGCAGCCACTCTGGCCCTGTACCTTGCCCTCGGACGCCGCCTCCAGCTTCTTGGGTGGCTGCTCCCCATAGCCCGGCCCTGAGTGGGCCACTGGAGGCTGGGCCCGGGTCGCACCTAGGGACGAGACGGTGAGAAGGGGCGAGGGCTGCCTGGGGGCTACCTCTGCGCCCAGCCAGCAGCGTTGTGTCCTTGCCCTTACCTGCAGGGCCTTCCAGAGGCTTGACCGGGCTGTCCCCGGGGCTGGAGTCGGACACTGGCTTCTGGGAGAGCACCGTTGCCAGGAGCTGGAACCCAGACAGGCTGGCTGGCCAGTGCTACTCCAGACCCAGGAACCCTGGCCCTGCTGCCTCCCCACCTACCTTGACCCCTTCAGAGCCAGCGTGCAGGGTGTGGCCCCCACCACTCCGGCCCCCAGCCGCACTGCTCAAGCTGCCACTGCGGTCCCCGCCTGCCCACAGGACAGAACAAGGTCAGCTGCCGCCTGCCCTGCCCTGCCCCACCCCTCCGCCTACCCCTGAGGCCCTCCACCCACCTGCAAAAGGCTTCCTCAGAACCCAGATCTCCTCGGGGGGCGCAGCGGGCCCCACGGAGCTGCCTCCCTGGGGTGGACTTGGTTCGGCACCTGCTCGGGGACCTGCAGGCCGAGCACAGCTGCCCTGAGCCCTGGACCAGCTCCAGGGCCTGCGTAGAGCAGAGGCCAAACACGCACACACATGTGCA
Source organism: Neotragus moschatus (assembly GCA_006410615.1). Taxonomy (NCBI): domain Eukaryota; kingdom Metazoa; phylum Chordata; class Mammalia; order Artiodactyla; family Bovidae; genus Neotragus; species Neotragus moschatus. The sequence goes on from SJYA01002892.1 coordinate 1,575,106, forward strand.
CACACGCGTGAGTGCATACAGTCACGTGCGCACAGACGCACACATGCGTGCACAGAGACACACATGCACACAGACACATGTGCGCACATGCACACACAGAGACACACGCATGTGTGTGCACATAGGCTGGGAGGCTCAGTGCCAGCTCCTCCTCCCCGGCTGTCTCTAAGAAGCTGAGAGACTCTCAGAAGACCCCTCCCAACCCTGGACACTGGCGAGCAGGAGAGCAGGGCAGAGTGGGGTGCAGGCCAGGCTATTCTGCCAGGGGTCCTGTATGTGGGGGTGGGGGTTCTCAGAAGGGTACAAACCCCTCTGACAGGGGAGCAGGAGGAGGTCCCCAGGAGCCTGGGGCCAGGGCACTCAATGACCTTGGGTGGACTGACCACACCTCCTAGCTGGCCCCCCTCTGCCCTCTCACCAGCCTGTCAACCTCCACGTCCTCTGCACAGGGTAAGCCCGTCACATCCATACCCCACCTGAAGCCATTCCACAGCCCTGTGGCCTCCTCCTACACCCCTCACTCTGTCACCAAGTCAGCCACCCTGGGCTCTGGACCCTCGCACAGGTCACACTCTGCCCTGCCTGAGTGTCTCTGCATGTGTGGTTCCCGCTGCCCCGAAGGCACCGCCTGCAGCCTGCCCCCTCTCCCTTCTCAGGGCCTTGTCCGACCACTGACTGAAGTGTGTCTCCATCTGCAACGTCTGGGTCACTGGTCAGCACGTTTCCCTCCATGCTGACTTCACTGTCCTGTGCTTCCCTCCCGCCAGGGCAAGCTCCTTGAGAGCAGGAACAAGGCCACTTGGGTGACCATCTATTCCATAAGCCTGGCATGCAGTGTCTGCTGAATCAATGGAGGACCAGGTCTAGGGACTCGCAGACCTGGATAAGAGAGCTGGGAGGACAAACCCCAGACCTCACACCCAGCGATGGCGGGAGCTCACGGCCCCAGCCCACCCCACAACACACCGTGCACATGCTCCCGTCTGGCCATAAGCCCCTGGCCTGGCCTGGACTTGCCTGCTCGCTTGACGATGGCCTCGCCCAGGGAAGATGGGAAGTAGCCCACACGGTCATTGCCTGTCCTGTTGTCATGGATACAGCCCTTCCAGCGGCCATCTGGGTGCTGCTCAAGGACCTGGCCGGATAAGGTGAGGGGAGCACACTCGGGGGGTACTCCCCTCTGGGTCAAGTGGATAAGGTGAGGGGAGCACTCTCAGGAAGACTCCCTTCTGAGTCAAGTGGATGGGTGGCCTGGGCCCCCCAGTTCTTGCCAGGCATTGGGGGCAGCATCCCAGGCCCCTCTCAGCCCTGCTCCAGCAGCCCCGGACCATCCTTACTGTGATGATGTCCCCAGCTTTCACGTTGAGGCTGGTCAGGTCGTAGTTGTTGCAGTAATCCTTGGTCGCCCGGACCTGCAGGGCCGCCGAGGCCTCTGGGGACACAGGAGGTGGCAGAACCCCCGGTTCCTGTGAGCCGGCCCCGCCCCGGCCCCACCCCAGCCCCCTGGCCCCGTCCAAGCCCACCTCGCAGCAGCTGCTTGATTTCCTTGCTGGCCTGGGAGGTGGTGAACTGATGCACAATGTCCAGGGCGGTCTGGCTGTAGGTGTTTCTCACGTGGGCGTTGATCCCGTTCTGCACATGCCAGAGAGCAAGGCCTGTCAGGAGCCCCCTNCCCCACCCCAGCCCCCTGGCCCCGTCCAAGCCCACCTCGCAGCAGCTGCTTGATTTCCTTGCTGGCCTGGGAGGTGGTGAACTGATGCACAATGTCCAGGGCGGTCTGGCTGTAGGTGTTTCTCACGTGGGCGTTGATCCCGTTCTGCACATGCCAGAGAGCAAGGCCTGTCAGGAGCCCCCTCCGCCCTCGCCTGACCCCTGTGCCCCCTGCCCCAGCCCCCGACTCACATCCAGCAGTAGCCGAACCACCTCCGTCTTCCCACAGAGCGCGGCTTCATGCAGGGCGGTGCCAGACTTGGTCTGGCGGTTAATGTCGATGCCGGCTTGGAGCAGCAGTCTGGCGGGGCAGCAGGGGGAGCAGGCAGGGCCTTGCACGGGAGTCCACTGGCCCGGCACCCCGAGTCGGCCTCTGACTCCTGGGGGCCCAGAATGAGCCAACCCGACCCCACCTCCCCAACAGGATGGCCTCCACCAGTGACCAGGAACTTGTGGGAGTCCCCCTCCCGGTGCAAATCCTTCACATTCTGGTCTCGTCTCATCCCAGGACAAACAGTGCTGTGATGCGCACTTTGAACACAGGGAAACAGAGGCTCAGAGACGCCGAGAGTCGCCACAGGGCCACATGGCAGGTGGCACAGGCTGGGGGGCTGTAGAAGCCCCCAGCCCCTACTGGGGCATCCTCTACAGGGATGGCTGGAGGCAGCCCTTGTACCGGAGGCCTGATCACATCTCCATGGCTCCCCGGCTGCTCTGGTCCTACTGCCAAGCCAGGAGCAGGCACTCCGAGGCGGGGAGCCCCTCACCCCGCCCCCACCCCGGCCATACCTGATGATGTCGATGTGGCCGTTCTTGGCTGCCAGGTGCAGGGGGCTGGTGCCGTTGGGGTCGGTGGTGTCCCCCGGCCGGGGCTCCAGCAAGGCCGTACACATGTTGCTGCTCAGAAGCAGCTGGACTACCTGGAGGAAGGGGTGAAGAGTAGGGGGCCCAAAAAACGGAGTGGGGGGCCCCCAGGAGAAGATGGAGCAAATGGAGTCACACTCAGCTCCCCGGGGAGACTTACCCCGACGCGGCCAAACTCACAGGCCAGGTCCAGGGGCGTCTTGCCTGAGTTGTCCACCATGCAGGGGTTGGACTGGTGCTGCAGCAGCATTTCGGACTGCAGGGACCACAGGCGCAGTCAGGCCTGGGGATGTCCGTCAGGCTCCTGCTGCCCCAGGTGCCCTGTCACCCCCAGGGGCAGTCCTTACCACATCATAGTGACCGTGCTGGGCCGCCAAGTGCAGGGGGATGTGGCCCTCATCGGACGGGATGTTCACCGCCGAGCCCGCCTTCAGCACCAGCTTCATGGGCTCCTTCCGGCCCTGCCAGGCCGCGTAGTGCAGAGGCCGCATGCCTAGGGGGTGGACAGGGGAAATTGGGAGCTGGAGCTAGACCCTGACCCTGACCCCAATCCTGACTTCCAGGACGCTGACCCCACGAGAAGCTGCCTTGACCCAGACCAGGACCCCGGGCTGACCTCTGTTGAGGGAACATCAAGGCCTCCAGGGTCCCTCGAGGGTAAAGCTCTGATCTTAACCCCCGTGCCCTTGGCTCCAAGATCCCTGGTCTTTACTGTCTACCTCCATCACTAAATTACAAGCTCCAAGAGGACAGTGGTTTTTATCCACTTTGTTCACGGCCATGTCCTGCCTGGCAGGCCTTGCCTTTGTTGTCCTTGATGTCCACAGCAGCCTGGGCCTCCAGCAGCAAGGTGATCAGCTCTGTGTTGCCATTCAGGGCCGCGTGGTGCAGGGCTGAAAAGCTGCGACGGGTGATGGACACATGTGGGCAGGTGCCAGACACCCCCCCTGCCCTAGGAGTCCCTGACCCCCACACCAGACTGATGCCTCCCGGGGCTGAGAACTCACCCATCAGGGTCTTGGAAATTGACATTGATCTTCTTGGTGGAGCCCAGGAGCTCTGCCGGGGGGAGGAGACACGGTGAAGGAGGCCCACCTGGGGCCCAGCCCCCTCTAGGCAGCCCGAGAGCAGCTGGCAGGCTTAGAGCCAAAGCTATCTAGGTCTTCAGTCTAGAAGCGTTCATTCATTCAGCTCTGCTGCCTGCACCCAGCACCAGGTACCAGCTTTCAGACCTTGGTTTCTCACTGAACTGAGATGCTGGGAGGTTTCCTGGGGCCAGGACCTGTCTGAGAGGCCAGGGCTGGGCGCCCACACAGGCGCACACATGTGCACACGAAGCCCTCCCTGGGGATGCCGGCTGAGCCCCTGCCAATGGTGGGAGGCAGAGAGCCAGCCCAATCTGTCTCTCAGAAGGGCCCAGATGGGCCCGGGGGCGGCCTGCCACACCCGGAAACCGGGGCATCTCTGGGGGAGAGCCACACTTCCAGGGTGCAGCCTCCCCCAGCTCCAGTCGCAGGCCTGGCCAGTGTGGATGTGCCCCATCCAGCCAGGCGGGAAGGGGAGGCCGACAAGTGGGCCCACACCACTGGGCAGCCACGTGATAGGTACCCCCTCATCGGCCTGCCTGAGGCCCTCGGGGCTCCAGCCCTCCTTCAGACACCCTGGTCTCCTCCACAGTCCTGGCCTCCACTGGGCACTGGCCAGGGGAGCGGAGCCCACCGATGCCCTCCCCATGGGCTCAGGTCCAGCCGGACTCGGGCCAATCCCCTGCCTGTCTGGGACGTGGTTACATAACCCATTTGTGGGTCAGTCACTCTGTGAGGGAGGGGCTGGCAGGACAGAAGCCCCTTTGTCCAGGCCCAGGACAGGGATGGGGACGGAAGCCTGAGGGAGTCGGGGCCCAGAGGGGCTGCTGCAGGGTCCGATTAGTGACCCACGGCAGCCCCAGCCACCTCCGGCCTTGGTTCTCAGCTGCTGGACGTGGGGTGTGAGGCCCCCGGTGGCCCACAAGGCCCACAGAGTCCGTCAGGCCTCTGCCCCTTACTAGCCCTGTGGCCTGGGCTGTGAGCTCGGAGGGTCTAACGGGCCAGACCTGAGACACAGCTCCACAGGGATCCTCCCCACCATCCCCAGGGAGGGGCTTCTCCAGCCAATAGCCCAAGAGCAGAGGCTCCAGGACCAGCGGCGTCTCCACTCCTGCCCCTGCCCCTGTTCAGACATGTGGCTGATGCTGAAGTCTGTCTAAGTTTGCACCAGTGCAGCTGTTGGTGGTCCAGGGCAAAACCTTGGAGGCAGCCCTGGGTCCTTATGTCTTCATGGGTAAATCCTGTGGGCTCTGCCTTTAGAACCCTTTTAAAGCACGCCCGGAATCCTATCCTTTCTCAGTACCAACATCCCCACCCTGGGCCAGGTCAGCATCTCTCGAAGGACCACAGCCACCTCCTTGCCACTGGCCTCCCCGCTTCCAGCCTGCCTCCTCCAGTGCTGCCTCCACACCCACTGAGGTCGGTGGGGCCCCCCGAGGACATGCGTCTGATCCCACTGCACCCGTCACTGGGGTTAGAGACGGAAGCTGGACACACTTCTCCCTCACCCCTGCTCCAGTCACCTGAGCCTCCTTGATGGCACTCCAACACACCTGCCTCTGCCGCCACAGGGCCTTTGCACAAGCTATGTATGTGGAGGGGGCAGGCATTATTCTTCCCTCTTCCCATGACCCCCTCTTCATATCCTCCTGGCCTTTATTCAAGACCTGCTTGTCAAAGCCTCCTCACTCCCATCTAAAATGGTAATTATCTGGGAGTTCTCTGGGAGTCCAGTGGTTAGGATTCAGGCCCAGGTCCAGTCCTTGGTTGGGGAACTAAGGATTCTGCAAGCCACGAAGCATGGTCAAATAATTTAAAAAACTGTCCGTGTTCAGTTGCTCAGTCATGTCCTACTCTTTGCAACCCCATAGACTGCAGCACACCAGGCTTCTCTGTCCTTTGCTGTCTCCTGGAGTTTGCTCAAGCTTGTGTCCTTTGAGACAGTGATGCCATCCAACCATCTCATCCTCTGTCGCCCCCTTCTCCTCCTGCCCTCAGTCTTTCTCAGCATCCGGGTCTTTTCCAATGAATAAATAAAATGGTAACCCCCATCCCATCCCATGTCTGTTATCTTTTTCTCTTTAACTCCCANAGTGATGCCATCCAACCATCTCATCCTCTGTCGCCCCCTTCTCCTCCTGCCCTCAGTCTTTCTCAGCATCCGGGTCTTTTCCAATGAATAAATAAAATGGTAACCCCCATCCCATCCCATGTCTGTTATCTTTTTCTCTTTAACTCCCATTTATCTTTTTTATTGTCCACCTTCATCACTACATTACAAGCTCCAAGAAGACAATGGTCTTTATCTACTTTGCTCACTGTCATATCCTTTCAGCTAACACAGTGCCGGGCACACACGAGGAGCTCAGTGCCTGGTGACTAAACTGAACCCTCATCTGACATACTCCGTCCACCTGCCAGGCCCAGCTTCAAGCGTGAGACCCATGTGGCCACTCAGGAGCCCTGCACTGAGTGGACGCTCTGCCGCCACCATCTAGAGACTGTTATCTTTCGGACAAGGCAGCCCCTCTTTTCGTCCTGCACTGGGCTCTGTGAACTATGTGGCCAGGTAGGCCGCAGTCCCTGCTGCGTAGCTGAACAGAGCCCAGGTGTTGGTGGCCCACTAGGGACCCCGCCGTACTCAGGGCTGCACTCAGCACCTTCTCACTCCAGAAGGCTCTGCTCGACTCTAATGTTGCTGCCCCTTAGTTCCAGTGTAGCCAGGCTCAGCTTCTCCCCAGAGCCTCCCTGGGCCAGCTCACTCTCCCTCCAGCAGCGGGTACCCAGGCAGTGCTCCAGGAGCTCCGAGCAGAGGCGGAGGCCCAACCACACCCACAGGTGCTGAGGTCTCAGAGGGGCTGGAGGTCAAGGCCCAGAAGTGACACACGCTAGTGGGGAGGGGGCATCTGCATCGGGAAGGGGACCACTGCCCGCAGGAGGAGGGGGCTTCTTGTAAGGTCATCTCCCCCCTCCCTGGGCTGGTCTCCTCAAAGTGTTGGAACTGGATGTAGGCGGGCTTGACGCCTTGGAGCACCCCCATGGGGACACTGGGCATCCAGGAAGCCCCTACAGCGGCAGCCTGCCTGGGGCTGGGGGCTGCACCTTGCGGAGACAGGTGTCCTGAGTGAAGCTGGTGCAGAGCAGGGCTGCCCGGGCCTGGGGGCGGTGGGCACAGAGCGGAAGTTCCCAGGAGCTCCTCACCCTTCCCACGAGGCATGGAGTCCTACAGCTCACCGCCAGTCACTGGGCATGCACCTAGCCCCTGACCGCCAGAACTCGGGCTCTCCTGTGGCCCCCACCTCTAATTGTTCTCCTGCGACCACCCCAACCTGGGAGGCCAGTTGCAAACTCCAGCTGCAGAGGCCTCTGGGGAGACGACCCCAGACCCTCTTCTGCCCTGTCCTCGTAGCCTCTCTCTACCCCTCTGCCAGGGGATCCTCCAGACACGGAAGCCACACACAGGCCACATCCGTGCCCTCTAGGGAGGGGCCTCGGCCTCCTCTGGTCCCGTGTCAGCCTGGCTGCGCCCTGCAGCCTCCAGCAGGGCGAGGCCCCCCTACTCCCCCAGGGCAGGCAGCACCGAGTCAGGCACTGGAGGGCAGCTCTCGGGGGCTAAGGTGAGCGATCGCGGGAGCACCAGCCTGTGGTCTCCAATGAATCTGAAGAAAGGGGAGGCAGGGCCCAGAGGAAGGACAGGGTGTCCCCACACCCCAGAAGGCCATCCCCCACCCCAGTAGCTTCCCTTCCAACAAATCGGTCTCTTCTTCCCTCCAAGGACAACTGCTAAGGGTGGCAGCCCGTGCATGTGAGCGGAGGCTCCTTTCAGGCAGGATGGGGGAGCCGCCAGAGCCCGGGATGACACTGGGTGGGGGGGGGTGGGCTGAAGTGAAGGTGTCAGTGCCGAGAAGGGACTGCGGAAACAAGGGTCGTGGGAACACTTTTAGAGTTGGGGGGCCCCAGGGAACACGGCTGGATGTCTCCCATCCCATGGCCCAAACTCCAGCTGTACTTTGCTGAATCAAAATACATCTTACTCCAAAGCAGGCCAGTGTTGCCATGACAACCGAGCTAATTCATGGAGGGATTTCTCCATCTGATTTATTACGCCCGCCCCTGTGAGTCAGAGAGCCCAGATTCAGGGGCCAGGGCAGGTGTCTCTCCTACCCAGGGACCAAGCCACACAGGGGCGAATGCAGAGATCCACATGGGGACACGGGTGGACGTAAAAGCCCCACACATCCCCCTGGGGGCCAGAGTGGAAGAGAGGAGGAGTCCCCAAACCTGACGCCCCCACTTCCTCCACACACCCATCCTGGGCTGTCTAGGAAATGGCCACAGCAACTCAGACAGTAAAGAATCCGCCTACAATGCGAGAGACTCAGGTTTGATCCCTGGGTCGGGAGAATCCCCTGGAGAGGGGAATGGCAACTCATTCCAGTATTCTTGCATGGAGAATCCCATGGATTGCAGAGAAGCCTTCCAGAGAAGCCTGGGGGGCTACAGTCCATGGGCTGGCAAAGACTCTGACACAACTGAGTGACCAACACTGTCACTACTAGCCCTTCCTGAGAACACACGAAGGCCTGGGCTCCCTGCACACTCTCACTGTTCTTAAAACAAGGCTGTGGGGCAGGGACCATCGAGGGTCCCATCCCACAGATGAGGAGACCCGAGCTGTCTGCACTCAAGGTTGGCTGGCCACTAGGTGGAAGTCTTTGCCTTGCTTTCACCTCTCATCCCTGCTCCTGCTTTTGAGGCTCAGCTGAAGCAGCCTCTGCCTGAAAGCCCTGCCTTTCTGGGCCCCGAGGCCCTGAAGCCGGTCCTCAGTGGCAGCCCGTCCCTGGGCCCCGGGTACGGAAGGCAGGGCCGGCCTGTGCCTGTGAAGCACACAAGTGCAGCTCTCTAACTGCACAGGGCAGACAAGGAGTGGCCAGGCAGGGCTGCGGTGGGAGGGGTCCTCCTGGGGCTCAAGGAGCTGCTCCCCAACTGCCCCAGGGGCTGTCTTAGTTCTCAGCATCTCGCCTGGAGAGAGGGAAAGGGGCTTCCCCCGCTTACATATCGTCCCAGGGGATGGTATGGGGTGTTGGCCACTCAGATCCTACCTGCGACCCACAGGAGGCCAGCCAGTGCCCTCACAGGTGCCCTGACACACTGACACAGCCATACGAACGCAGCGGCACACGCCCTTCCGTCCATCCCCAGCGTCTCAGGGGAGGCTCTGAGCTGAGCTGGGATGAGTGCTAGGATGAGGGCTCCAAGCTCCTAAGCATCCCCTGGGGCTCCCACAGCCCCAGTTCAGGAAGGCCAGTGGGAGACCCCTCTCCCCTCCTAGTCCCCTTTCCCAGCAGGGAAGCCAGAGAGGGCCAGGATGGCACCTGCCTGCAACTCAGCCTGCCTGGGGCTGGGCGACCTTGGGCCTCGGCTCCCCCTCCGGTAAACGGCCCCCCGCCGGCCATGCCTGGGCAGCCACACCCCCAGCGTGGTCCTTCCCCCCCCTCCCTGCCGAGCCTGTTATTAAACACTGGGCGGGGAGGGGTCTGACAGAGACTGTCGGCCCTGTAGTCGCCCCTCACCGCAAGGCGCCCCTCCTTCTCTCCATGGCGTTGTGGTGGTGGTGGGGGGGGGAGCCGCCTCGCCCTTTAAAGGCCCAGTAGAGACCTCCAGCTGTCAGCCCGCAGCCCGGGAAGGGAGGGGATCGCAGGCGGGAGAGACGTTTGCGAATGCCTACGGCCACGGAGGCGGATGCCGCCAGGTGCCCGCTGCGGGGCTCGGGGTGACGGCCGGGCGCTGGAGGCCGCCCCTCCTTCAGCGCTGGCCGTAGGGGGCGCGGACCGAGGGTCCGGGCGCTGCTGGCCCCGCCCCGCCCCCCGGGACCCGAAAGCATCCCCCTCCGCGACCGGCGCCGGGCCGGGTCGGGGGCTCGGCGCTGCCGGGGCGCGCCGCCGCTCCCGCCCGTCCCCCGTGCCCCCGCGCCCCCTGGACTCACTGGCCTTCCCGGGCCGCGGCCTCTGCAGCAGCCTCTGCGCGGTCCCCACGTCCTCCGCCTTCACTGCCTGCACCAGCTCCTGCTCCTTCCCCATGGCGCGGCCGGGGCCGCAGCGACGCGGCTGCGCTCCGTGCTTTCGGCGCGACTCCGAGGCGGCGGCGGCGGCGGCCCCGCGGCACCGGCCGCCTCCTCCGCCCTCCCCCGCCGCCTCCTCCTCCGCCCGCTCCCCTCGCCGTCCTCGGGCTCCGGCTAGGGATCGGGCTCCCGGCGCGGAGGGGGCGGGGAGCGCGTCACGGGCGGGGGGCGGCCCGGGGGCGGGGGCCGGCGGCGGCGGGCGCGAGGCGGGGGCGCGACACCTGGCGCCGCCTCCCGGACGCCTGGGTCCCCCTCCTGCGGCCGCTGACCTCGGTGCGCCCGCGCCGGCCGCGCGCCCGGCTCCTTGGCTCCGCCCCTACCTCTGGCTCCGTCCTCCCGAGACGCCCCCTCCCCACGTGCCGGCCGCGCGGCTCGGGCCTGGCCTCTGCGGACACCCCGCGGCCCGGGCGATGGCCAGGGGACTGGACGCTGAGCCCCGACTCGGCGGCGACGCCAGGCAGAGCCCGAGAGCCTTCCAGAGGCTGCGGGACCCACGGGAGGACGGACTCCGGCAGTGGGCGGGCGGGGACCCGGGCAACGAGAGACCCGGGCACGGGGCGCGGGAGCCGGGCCGCCAGAAGCTGTCAGACATTTCTGGCCCGTGGCTCCCGTGGGAGGTGTCGAGGGACTGTGAAGAGGAATCTCCCAGTAATGAATTCGGTGTCAGGGAACCCGCACACCCCGCGCCCCGCAACTGCAACTCCACTCCCTGCTGTCTTCAGCTCTCTCCACATTGCTCCGTGACCCCCGCCCCCCTCAATCTGAACCTCGACCTCAGTGCACCTGTCCATCGCCAGCTGGGGTTTAGCCCCCTACCCCTTCCACTAAGAGGGACTGGGTTACCTCATCACCGAGTGGGATGTAACTCTTCAAATCCCCAAGCGGTTTTGGGGGGTGTCTGTAGGGGGGCTTCAATAACCCCACCCCCAGCACCAGTGGGGTCACAGCCCTGCCCAGCAGCAACCTGAACCCCCACACAAGCCTGCTTACTCCCCAGCCTCCAGCCACAGCTTCTGACATCTCCCCCACTCCCCTTATACACACACACACACAGGTCTCATCCTTCTGACCTCAGCCTCCTCGAGGCCTCACCTTGTCATGGCTGCAGCATTCTAGAGACAGAGCGGCTCAGACTCTTTCCTCATTTGCAAGGATGGGCAGATGATCACTCCTCCACGCAGCTTTGGGAAGGTTCACACACATGATGGTGGGACACTCCTCTCCCACCCAGATCATCAAGCTGGTCCAGGAAGAGGCAGCCAGAGGGTGGAGGAGGGTGAGCAGCAGGCACTGGGATTCCCTGATCTGGGCAGCTGGTCAGTCCCCTCCGTAGGGTCTCCCATGAAGTTAGGGAGCAGCTTACATCCATGGGGGTCCCTAAACACAAGGGCCTTTCCCCCGACCCTTTATGGTTACCAATTCCTGGGCACCTGCTGTGTCAGGCACCATGCTGGACATTTGATAGGTGAACCTGGACTTACTGTACCCTTTTCACAGATGAAGATTCAAGTGAGGCTCAGAAAAGCCAAGTGACTCACCTGAGGTCCCAGAGTCTCCAGTTCATGAGTCTGAGATCTGAACCCACAACACCTCTGCATTTGTCCCAGTTCTCCCTCTTACCAAATTTGCTTTTCCAGTCACTTTGTCTTTCTGCATCTGATTCCCACTCGGTAAAACAGGGAGTGATACCTCCCTGTAGATTATTTGAGGATTAACTGTGATGCTACCTATAAAGCACTTTGCCGTAGAACTTAGTAAGTGCTCAGCAAATCGCTTCTGTGGGTATTGTGATATTCCCCATCTGGGTAGCAATTGCATTTTATTCATCTGCAGAGCTTAACAGTGTGCCTAGCACACAGGAAACAGTACAAACAAACAAACAAACAAACAAAAAGTTAGCGTCCTTACTATTATTTTTATGTTTTGACTGGCTGAGACAAACCATGAACTGTGGTGTTGGAGAAGGCTCTTGGGAATTCCTTGGACAGCAAGGAGATCAAACCAGTCAATCCTAAAGGAAATCAGCCCCAAATATTCACTGGAAGGACTGATGCTGAAGCTGAAGCTTCAACACATTGGCCACCTGATGCGAAGAGCCGACTCATTGGAAAAGATGATGATGCTGGGAAAGATTGAAGGCAGGAGAAGAGAGTGGTAAAGAAGAGATGAGATGGTTAGATGGCACATCAACTCTATGAACGTGAGTTGAGTTTGAGCAAACTCCAGAAGATGGTGAAGCGTAGGGAAACCTGGCGTCTTGCAGTTCATGGGGTTGCAAAGTCTGTTCAGACTGAGCGACTGAACAACAAAGCAAACCACTCTGGTCTGAGCCTAAGATTTTCAGAGCCTGGGGCAGGAGTATGAGCAGAGGCCCACACACCAAATGTCTAAGAATTTAAACATTATAAGTCGTGCTAATAACATGTTAAATAAAATATGTTCTATCATCCCACCTTGACAAATACACCTTCGTCATACCTGAAAGGCCAAGTCCTAGTTTAGAATGATCACATAGCTCTGGAAAATGAACTTGCCCTACCTCTAGCTGCCTAGCCTCCATTCTCTGCCCACTTCCACTCTAGACAACTAACAGGTAGCTGATAGACCTGGGGGTGGGCAACTTGCTGTGTGGCCCATCATCCTTTCAGGACAGACCTGGGAAGAGAGCTGACAGATTCTGCTAGATTCATTCTGATAGGTGAGGCTAATGCCCTAGGAGGAATCAGGCATTCTAGATCTGCTACCAACCAGCCCAGAGAACCCGGGACAAACTCCCTATGCTCAGCTGGCCCATCTGTAAAATGGGCCAGCAGTTCTGCCCACAGTCCACGGCTGATGGGAGGGTCCACCTGGAAACAGAGATATGAACCTTCCTGGGGTCCCCCCATCCCAGGGATGGGGGCGACAGAGCAGGCCATCCGCTTTGGCCAGGGATATGAGGATGCAGAGGCGTGGGACCTGGGCAACCCTTCAGGAAGTCAGGCCTGGGAGGATGATCCCAGGAGGAGGGGCCGCTGAACCAGCAGAATTGCCGAGGGTCAGCCTGGAGTGGAGCGGCTGCCTCACCGCAGCCTGGGCTGGCCCCCTGCCCAGCTGCACAGCAACCTCTCCCCTCCCCTGGCCGCAGCACAAGCCTTGCTCCTGCCCACCAGCTGTGTGCCCTGCCAGGGGCTCCCTGGTGCCCCCCAGCCCCCCAGGGCCCTGGGGTCCAGCCCTTATGTAAAAAATGGTGATGATGAACGTCCCCTCCCAGTGGACTGCTGGGAGCGTGAAGTCTGAGAGCTACCACGGTTTCTATCATTCTCAAAGATGCCGCCTCTGTACAGTGCTCAGCTGATGCTTAGTACATGGAAGGGATCCTCAACCATGGGTCGAGTCTCCCTTTTCTGCCCAGCAGGGATGCTGGAGCTACTCAGGCGGGACAGGGAGCCTGGCCTGGTCTCTCAGTTACCCCTAGGCATGGGACATATGCAACCCTCCCCCCAGTGCCAAGTCACTTCAGTCTTGCCCAACTCTGTGCGACCCTGTGGACTGTAGCCCGCCAGGCTCCTCTGCCCATGGGATTCTCCAGGCAAGAAGACTGGAGTAGGTTGCCATGTCCTCCTCCAGGGGATCTCCCTGACCCAGGGATTGAACCGGTGTCTCTTATGTCTCCTGCATTGGCAAGGGGCTTCTTTACCCCTAGTGTCACCTGGGAAGCCCTCCACCGAATCCTCACAAAAATGCTCAGGACTCAGACACCTGGCCGTGTCCCCCAGCCCTCTCCCGGGCCCGCCTCTCTCCCACACTCAGGTTCTCAGGCTTTATGCTGCTCTGGACATCTTTCAGGTATTCAGGCCTGCATATCCATCTGCGACTCCCCGGAGCTGCCCTGGGGAGCACCTGTACTTCAAGAGGAAGATGAGCATGTTTGTGGGGTGGGTGTGCCCACATGCAGTTGCCCAGCCAGAAGGGGCAAGGTCAGGGCATAGCTGAGCCCAGTGGGGTGGGTTCTGCCGCATTCTAACCACGTGCTCTGGTATGTGTGACTCTACATCTGTGAGCCTCGGGGGTTAATTTTATTTATTTTTGGGTGTGTTGGGTCTTCACCGCTAAGCAGTCTTTCTCTAGTTGCAGCAAGCAGGGGCTACTTTTAGTTACAGTGCCGGGCTTCTCACTGCAGTGGCTTCTTTTGTTGAAGAGCATGGGCTCTAGGGTATGTGGGCTCAGTAGTTTTGTTGCTCCGTGGCATGTGGGATCTTCCTGGATCGGGATCGAACTCATGTCTCCTGCGTTGGCAGGCAGATTACCACTGAGCTACCAGGGAAGCCCCAAGCCTCAGTTTCCTCACCTACAAAATAGGGGTGGTTCCTCCTTGGCAGGGTTATTGTGAAGACCCAATGCAGAATGTGGGTAAAAGGCTCAGCACAGTTTGGCAGTTCCTCAAAAACTGAAACGTGGAATTACAAGATGCAGGAGCCCCACTGCTACTATATACTCAAGAAAAATCAAAACGGGTACTCAGAAGTACTTGAACAGAAAAGTTCATTGCAAGTATTATTTGTACTAGCTAAAACGTGGAAACCATCTCATCAAGTGTCTATCAATGAATGGAAAAACAGATAAATGAAATATGGTCCATCCATACAATGAAATATTGTTCAGCCATAAAAAGGAATGAAGTACTAATACAGGCTTCCCTTGTGACTCAGCTGGTAAAGTACCACCTACAGTGCAGGAGACCTGGGTTCCTTGGGTTGGGAAGATCCCCTGGAGAAGGGAAAGGCTACCCACTCCAGTATTCTGGCCTGGAGAATTCCATGGACTGTATAGTCCATGGGGTTGCAAAGAGTCAGTCACAACTGAGTGACTTTCACTTTCACTGACACAAGCTACAACCTGGGTGAACCTAGAAAATGTTATGCCCAGTGAAAGAAACNTACCCACTCCAGTATTCTGGCCTGGAGAATTCCATGGACTGTATAGTCCATGGGGTTGCAAAGAGTCAGTCACAACTGAGTGACTTTCACTTTCACTGACACAAGCTACAACCTGGGTGAACCTAGAAAATGTTATGCCCAGTGAAAGAAACCAAACACAAAAGGCCATATATTGTATGACTTCATTTCTATGACCTGTCCAGAAGAGGTAGATCCATGGAGTCAGGAAGCAGATCACTGGTTGCCAGGGGCTGAGGAGAGGTAGGGTAGGGGATGGGGAGTGAGTGCCTAAGGGGTGGTGGGGGAGGTGGGGTTCTTTTGGAACGATGGGAATGTTCTGGAACTAGACAGAAGTGGTGGTTGCACAACATTAAGTGCCACTGAATTGTTCACTTAAAAATGGCAACGTTCATGTAATGTGAATTTCACCTCAATTAAAACAAAACATTCGGTATAGCCCCTTTATACAGAATAAGCTCTCAAAGCTATGAAAAGTGCTAAAAAAAAAATCAGGAGTTCAGCAGGTAAAGAGGCAGAGATGACACATCCTAGGTGTGGGCAAGGGTTCAAAGAGAGGGTGCAGTGAATTCTGAGACTGCCGTTCACTCGTGGCTTGTGCAGTGGAGAGGAGAAAGCTGCAGGGTTGGCAGGGGCTGGGCCCAGGAGTCTGAAGGGTGATGGGTGACACTTGCAGGATTCTTACAATGTTTAGGCTTAGGATTTTTTTTTTTAGTTAAAAAATATTTATTTATGTTTGGCTGCATCAGGTCTTAGATGAGGCATGTAAGCTCACTAGCTGTAAGCTTAGTACCTGCAATGCGTGGGCTTAGTTCCCCTGCGGCATGTGGGATCTTGGCTCCCCGACCAGGGATTGAACCCACATCCCCTGCATTAGGGAGAAGGCAATGGCACCCCACTCCAGTACTCTTGCCTGGAAAACCCCATGGACAGAGGAGCCTGGCGGGCTGCAGCCCATGGGGTCACGAAGAGTCGGACAGGACTGAGCGACAAGAACACTCTAGTGTTCTTGCCTGGAGAATCCCAGGGATGGCAAAGCCTGGTGGGCTGCCATCTCTGGGGTCGCACAGAGTTGGACACGACTGAAGCGACTTAGCAGCAGCAGCAGCAGCCCCTGCTTTAGATGGTAGATTCTTAACCACGGGATCACCAGGGAAGTCCTCAGTCTTAGGTATACAGAAGACTGCTCTGTATTGTGAATGACAGCCTGGAGGGGGCAGAAGAAGGGTGATGGGGAGGCTGTTCCTGAGAGGGGGTGGTGGTCCATAGGATCCCGTCTGGCTATCACTTATGAGTGGGCACCACACACAGAAGAGAAAGCCTTTGGGTGCGGGTCCATCATGAACTGTCTTGGCCGTGGGATGCAGGGGAGGGGGGGTCTGTGGGGCCCTTGATGGACAATGTCAAACAGGGAACTGGCTGTGGGCTGGAGACAGGGATGGAAGGACCCAGAGCAAGGAAGGTATTGAAATCCCTGGAGAGTGGGCAGGAGCCCCAGGGACAGGGTGGACACAGGATCTCTAGAGGCTGTCAGCCTAGAGGGGAAGGCAGAGAAAGAAAATGAACTCGGGGGACAAGAAGCTACCAACAGTCACAGGAGCTTTCTAGGAGCAGTGCTGTCAGCCACTGTGTAGACAGACGTAGCAAGATGCCTGAGAAAAGTATGCACTGCGTTTGGCAGTGTGAGATGGCCAGTGACCTTGTGAAACTCTCACTGGAGAGCTGGGAGTAAAACATGACAGCTGACAGCGAGTCAAGCTGCTAGTGAGAAGTGAGGCTGGATTTCTGAAAGGGTGCCGTCTGGAAGGATGGTGTGGAAATGCTGAGGGAGGGACTTCCCTGGCAGTCCAGGGGTTCAGGCTTGGTGCTTCCACTGCAGTGGACACAGGCTCAATTCCTGGTCGGGGAACTAAGATCCTGCATGCCACATGGTGCACAGACAAAAAATTAAACAAAGAAAAGAAAAAGAAATGCTGACAGGAAGGAAAGGGAAGATTCAGGGAGGAAGGCTGCCGGGACCAGGACCTGGGTGGATAGGCACGGGACATGGCCTTGGTCAANAGGGAGCCTGGTGGGCTGGCATCTCTGGGGTCACACAGAGTCGGACACGACTGAAACGACTTAGCAGCAGCAGTAGCAGCAGCAGTCCTTTACTTAGCATGGTTTTTGAGGTTCATTCAGGTTGTAATATGCAGCAGTACTTTGTTTCTTTTGATGGGTGAATAATATTCCATTATATGAATAGACCAATTTTCACTTTGCCTATTTGGGTTGTTTCCACCTTTTCTATGATTGTAAATGGTGCTGCTATGAACATGAGCATACAAGTTTTTAAAATTCTTTTTAAGGTAGCATTTAAATAGTTTTTTGAAGCTAAGTGTTTTACAGGATTTTCTCATTGAAGATACCAATCATCCCCATTTTGAAGATGAAGAAACTAAGGCGCAGAACTGATGAAACACTTGCCCAAGTGCTGGCCAGAGGTCTGTCCAGAGTCGTGGGCTAGAAACTCAGAGGGTGTGCTCTCTCAGCTTAGTTATCCTCCATGGCTTAGCTCAGTGCTGGAGACTCAGGTGAGTCAGACCCCATCCCTCCAGGAAGACCAGTCTCTTGGGAAAACCAAGCAGGGATATAAGGGCCCGGGCAGAGAGTGGGCAGCTCTGCCCCAGGAAGGGCACCAGCAGAGACATCCCCATTCTGAGGCTGCCCAGCTCAGGAACCCAGGACCCTTCTGCACCTGGCAGGAGCTGGGATGTGTGAGACACAGGTTAGATCCCCAGAGGTCAGGCCAGGGTAACAATGGGGCTGGTTTCTGCAAGGGGCTTTCTCACCATTGCAGGGGTTTAAGCAGAGGGAGTGACAGTGTTTCAGAAGGATCCTTCTGACAAGCTGGGCAAGGAAGAAACACAGTCTCTGAGAGGGACAAACAGGAGGAGGAGCAGGTGGGTGCTTCTGCTGCAGGAGGCATCTGGGAAGCACCTGGGAAGAAAGGACCAGGACACCTCTTTTGAGGATGTTCTTGGGAGTGATGGGAGAGCCAGCAGCAGAGAGGTAGAGGGAGACCCCCAGAGGAATGGAATGGGGGCAGACTTCAAAGACAGAGCACAGCCTGGGTGTGGGTGGAAATGAGGAGGAGGTGGCCCAGAGGAGACCGACCGCCTGCCCTGCTCCGTGCTCCAGAACCTGTGTGACAGAGTTCTCAGCAACAGGCCAGGGCTCCTGCCTAGTTACTCTCTAGGGGTCAGAAAAGGGAATTCCGATCCGGGAAGCTCTGGGCCCCACTTCAGTTGAAGCCTAGGCAGACAACAGACACAGGAGTTGATAGGCCTAAAGTCCCTGGAAGGCAGAGTGGCCAGGGCAGTCCCTTCCCCAAAGTCTCCCTTCCCCCAGGTGGCCTCCTCTCCCACCCTGCCCTCACATGGGCTCCATCTGTACACTGTGTGTTTGACCGTTGACGCCAGCCTCTCTATGGCCAGAGCCTGACAAAAACTCCATCACCCTCCAAAGTGAAAGTGTTCATTGCTAAGTCCTGTCTGACTCTTTGCAACCCCATGCACTGTAGCCCACCAGGCTCCTCTGTCCATGGAATTCTCCAGGCAAGAATACTTGAATAGGTTGCCATTTCCTTCTCCAGGTGATCTTCCTGACCTAGGGATCGATCCTGCATCTCCTATATTGGCAGACAGATCTTTTTCCGAGAGCCACCAGGGAAACCCATCACCTTCTGTGATGGCGGCTAATCTCCAGTCCTCAGATGTACTTATATTTACTTAACCAGTCCCACGTTGAGAAATATTTAAGTTGCATTCTTCCTCCCCGCCCCCTTTTTTTTTTGCCACTTCAGTCCTTTTTCTTTAAAGAGTTTTTGTTTGTTTTGTTTTGGCCACAGGTGCATATTGTGGGATCTTTGCTCCCCAACCAGGGATTAAACCCACACCCTTGGCAATGAAGTCTTGTAGTTTTAACCGTTGGACTGCCAGAGAATTCCCTTCAGTCCATTTTCAATGCCCCCGCCTTTTTTTTTGTTTTTTTTTTTTTGCTTAGCTCATTAGAAAGGAGAACATCTGTGAAAACACAGATTTAATGGCTATTGGTAGTTTCAAATATAATTTAGATCATTTATTTATTTTTGGCTGTGCTGGGTCTTCATTTCTGCATGCAGACTTTCTCTAGTTGCAAAGAGCCGGGATTACTTTCTAGCAGCAGTGTGCAGGAGACTCATTGTGGTGGCTTCTCTTGTTGCAGAGCACGGGCTCCATGGTGCATGGGCTTCCATAGTTGCGGCTCTCAGGCTCTAGAGCATGGGCTCAGTAGCTGTGGCATGTGGGCTTAGTTGCCCCGCAGCATGTGGAATCGTCCTGGACCAGGGATCAAACCTGTGTTTCCTGCATTGGCAGGCAGATTCCTAACTACTGGGCCACCAGGGAAGTTCTCTAATACAATTTAAATGCATGGAATGCTATGAAGATTAGTGTATGTCCTTGAACCATCTAAGTCCATGCCCCACTCTGCTTGTGGTCCAGCTTCCTAACTTGGGATGACCCTGGCACTGTCCATTGGCAAGTATACACTGAGCACCTACTGTGTGTCAGTGACACAAAGCCATCATGCTGTGCACCTCTCCCATCCAGACGTATCGTACCTCTTCCAGGGACAGTCCTCCCCAGTAAAGGGTGCCATCCCTTCCAGCCTCCTTCAGGACCTTGTCCATAACTATCCCCTCTCTTGATATTGGCCATTCCACCTCTCCTGCCATGCCAACTCAGACCCTAGAACCTACAGGGGATGTTAAACAAAGCAGAGCTCAGCTTTGGGGTCAACTGAGTTTAATCCCAACTTTGCACTGTCCAGTTGGTGACTGTGGCTCACGTTCCTCATCTATAAATGGGGACATTAATCATCCCCGCCTCTGGGAGTTGTCCTTTGATTCTGACAAGGTAGTGCAGCGCTCAGTGCCTAGACACTTACTGACTGCCAGTAAACCAAGACAGCCAGCAAGTACTGTGCCAGCCAGCCCTGGCGAGACAGAGCGGTGTCTCCCACTCCTACCAGTGAGCCACACACACTGCCTCTGGGTGGCAAAACGGGATTTGTGACCTCCTGTCAAATCACTTCTTCCCATGGCCAGATCCACCAATGAAACTGAACAGGAAGACACAGAAGGAAGGTGCTAGTGAGTACTAGCTACTCCTAGCTAGTGGGTACACCAGGCAGGAACACTGTATACCATGCCCTTACGGCCCATGGTCCCTGTCCTCCAGCGGTTCCCAGACCAGCCAAGACCAAACAACAGGCCATAGGGGAACAAGCAGGGCCTTAAGGGTACTGAGGTTACTGGCTTTACCTCATGGGTTTGGGGGTGAGGCGGGCCCCAGAGTAGATTTTATGGAGACTTCGGACCCAAGAGAGGAGAGATTTGACACACTAGGAGTTGGAGGTCTGGATCGCCTGGCACAGGGTAAGTGCTTGGGAAGCTGGGANGGGGGTGGTTGGGGGGGCGGTAGGGTGAGGGCCAGCCTGGGAGACTGTCTATGCAGGTGACTTCTTGAAGGCAGATGAAGAAAGCAGGTAGGGCAGGGAGGCAGACCCACAAAGACCTCCCTGGGCAGATCCTTAGTCTGATCCCACAGGGGGTCTGGAATGTGCTGTACCAAAGAGCAAGGGAAAGGGTCTCTCCGGGAGGAGGGGGGCACCAACGGCCACGCACCACAGACGGGGTGTGTCCCCCCATCTCGAAGGTCCCGGAACCTGCAGTGTCAGCGAATCTTCCAGGTGAATGCGCCCATTAACTGTGTGTGCCTGCACCCCAACCAGGTGAGGGGGCCTCCTGGGACTGGGCACCCTGGGGCTCTGGAGGGCAGGGGTGCTGCCTGGCCTCACCTCCCTGGCACCTCCTCAGGCAGAGCTCATCGTGGGTGACCAAAGTGGCGCCATCCACATCTGGGACTTGAAAACCGACCACAATGAGCAGCTGATCCCGGAGCCAGAGATCTCCATCACATCCGCCCACATCGACCCAGACGCCAGCTACATGGCTGCTGTCAATAGCACTGTGAGTCCCGGGGAGGGGGTGCAGTTCGGTGCCCTGTTCTTTAGAACTCTGTTCCTGCAGGTGGCCTCTCCCCTGTCCTCCCAAGTCCTGCTTCCCCAACCGGGACTCCAGCTCTGACCTAGCCCCCAGAGCCAGAACCCTGGGGGTCAAGCCCGATGCAGCCTCTCGCCGCCGGCCATGGTGCATGTGGCAGACCGGGCCTCTCCACCTCCATTCTTTCCTGTTGTCCACTTCCTTCTCTCCTCCTGGTCCCAGTTTCCCTCCTCTCTCCCGACAGTGGCTGGAGCCTCTCTGACTTCCTTCCCCTGTGACATCTCCCTGTCCCAATGCAGAGCATCCTTCAGCAGGAGCAGCCTGACTACCTCCTTCTCCTAGGTTAACACTGAGATGCCCTAGGCTCCTTACCAGGGCCTCAGGACCCTGCCATCTGACCCCTGGACTCCTATCCAGCCTCCTTTTCTCCCTTTAACGTCCATTTGATCTCAGCAAATCAGTTATCCCTCGACATCTCCAAACTGTCTGCTCCCAAGCCTTTGCCCTGCAGTTCCCTGTGTCTGGCTGCCCTCATCCCGTCTTGTTCTGCACATTTCTGTTGGCCAGGCGTATCCTTCAGGAAGGCCAGGCATGGCCGCCTGCCCTCAGCCTATCAGGTGTGGCCCTTGCTCCGGGCCTGGTCTCCTAGGTGCTCCTTGTCGCATATACCTGGCCCCCAGGTCCTTGTGCATAGCCGTAGTGCTGGATGGCAGCCCCTGGATCTAGGTCTTGCTGCTGGGTATCCTCCCCCACCAGTCATACCAGAGGCCCTGGCCTCCCGTGACTTCCCTCCTCCCCGGCAGGGGAACTGCTATGTCTGGAACCTGACCGGAGGCATTGGCGATGAGGTGACACAGCTCATTCCCAAGACCAAGATACCGGCGCACACCCGTTATGCCCTGCAGTGCCGCTTCAGCCCCGACTCCACGTGTGTGCAGGGCCGGGGGGCAGGAGGTGGTGTGCCTGGGGCTGGGGGCCTGATGCTTTGGGGTCTGCTTGGAGGATAGCACAGGGGTGCGGGATGGGAGCGGCTGTTGATGGCACCCCTGCCGCGCTCACCCCTGCCCCCAGGCTCCTCGCCACCTGCTCGGCTGACCAGACATGCAAGATCTGGAGGACGTCCAACTTCTCCCTGATGACAGAGCTGAGCATCAAGAGCAGCAACCCCGGAGAGTCATCTCGGGGCTGGATGTGGGGTTGCGCCTTCTCGGGGGATTCACAGTACATCGTCACCGGTGGGCCTTGCCGCCCTACCCCCCACCCCACTGGCCCAGCCTAGGGCTGCTCCCCGAACCCCATCCGTGCTCTCCCTCCCTCCCTGCAGCTTCCTCTGACAACCTGGCCCGGCTCTGGTGCGTGGAGACAGGCGAGATCAAGAGAGAGTACGGCGGCCACCAGAAAGCCGTCGTGTGCTTGGCCTTCAATGACAGCGTGCTNGCCTAGGGCTGCTCCCCGAACCCCATCCGTGCTCTCCCTCCCTCCCTGCAGCTTCCTCTGACAACCTGGCCCGGCTCTGGTGCGTGGAGACAGGCGAGATCAAGAGAGAGTACGGCGGCCACCAGAAAGCCGTCGTGTGCTTGGCCTTCAATGACAGCGTGCTGGGCTAGCCTCATTCCTGGGCACTGCAGGCAGCCGTCCAGGCGGCACCAGCCAGGTGTGTCTGTCCAGCTGCCCAGGTCAACGTGACACCCATGGGCTGGCTGCTTCATCCGAGGCTCGCCAGACTGGACTGAGTGACCCTGGCCCCCTGGCCAGGCCAGTCCACTCCGGGACTTTCTCAGCCCTGGCTGCTTATGTGGACGCAGCAGGGCTCATTCCTTCAGAAACTCTTGACCCACAGGACCTAGAGCCACCAAGGGCATCTGAGGCTGGCGCTTACCCCCAGCTGGGGCTTCCCCAGCCACTGGCCCCCTCAACCCCCGGCCCTGTTTTGCGTCCCCAAGGCCACAGAGAACATCGTCACGGCCAGGTGGAGGGGTTTATTAGCCTTGTCCACCCTCTGTGGACTGGTGACAGGGTCGGCCAGGTGACCGGCCTGTGGGACAGGCTGGGGGCTCAGTCCGGGAGGTAATAAAAGCAGACGGACACACAGATGTTGCTCGGGAAGCAGATGTCGATACATAGGTAGATCAGCCGCTGCCTCTGGGGCCCTGGAGGAGGGGTCTCTGTGAACCCCAAAGGACCCTTCCTGTTCCGTCCCCAGACTATCCTAAGGGAGCCCAGGCCCCTCCACACAGCCTGCCCCAACTTACCCTCTGCACGTCGGGCCCAGTAAATGGGGGTCTTGGCACAAAGGTGCCGCACGGGAGCCCCGACCTGGGCAGGGTCCACCTCTTGGCTCCCAAGCACTGCCAGCAGCTCCTGGGCGTAGTGGATGTCCTGACTGGGGCTTTGCGTCGCCTGGAGCTGCGGAGAAGGATGCTCGCGCTGCTCCTGGAGGAGTAGGGCCCATGCACCCTGGGACATGCTGGTAGTGTGCCATCCCTGCCCCAGCTCTTGTCAGCACCCTCATCCACAGGAAGACAGAGCTTCTGTTCCCCTGAAACTGGAGCCCCAGCCCGCCCTGGGCCCAGGCTGCACACAGGACCCTTTGTCCGGCTCCTGGCTGGAGGCTCCTCACCTGAGAGGTGTTCACCAGCAGCTGCAGAGTCTCACGGTCTTGGGGTTCCATCAGGCGCAGGAAGCAGGCCTGGTGCTCCGAGGGCCGGTAACAGACGCAGCCCTGGGCAAGCAGTCAGGTGAGGCAAGGCCACCTGAACTCCGCCCCCGCCCCCCGCCCTGCCAGTCCACTCACACTCTGCCCGTCGAATAGCACTGCCCAGCTGCGATTGCTCTGGGCTGGAGTCACCCAGATGGTTGCCACGTTCTGGGCCACATCCACCTGCTCGGTTTGGTTGGACCGGGGCATGCCTGGGCTCAGGAGGCTCAGGCGGAGCATCTGCAGAGGGGGCTGAGTGGGTGGCGGGAGGATGCTGGCCAGGCTGGGGCTGCCCCAACACACCCCCAGCCCAGCTGCAGGGCTCTGACCCACCACTCCTCCTCTGATGTCTGCTCCCTGCCCTGGCCCCACTGGAGGGCTGGGTGGGGCTGGTCTCTCCTCCTCCTCCCGACTGAGCCTCTGCCTGGGTCCTGAGAAGGGGCTCACCTGAGGAGGGCTGTGGCTGAAACCAAGGAGCCCTCCAACCACAGCAGCAGCGGTGGCCATTGCCAGCAGCAGGAGCAGCAGGCTGGGAGCTCTCCAGTGCCCGTGGCAGGGCTTGGTCTCCACCTGGAGGCACATCAGAGTCAGTGGAGCCTGGAGTGGAGGCCAGGCAGTGGGCTGCTTCAGGGGTGGTAGAGGCTGAGGAAGTTCAGGAGACAGGTGCTCCTCCTGCCCTGCCAGGCAGCCCTGGGCCTCTGTCCCCAAGAGGGTGTGGGTGGGGGAAGTGCTCACCCTCGCAGCCATGGGGTGCTGGGCCCAGCGGCTCCCCTGCCCCATGCTGCAGCCAGGGGACAATGCGAGATTGTTTGCTGCTCCCGAGTCAGCTGGGAAACCTCAGGATACCTCCAATGAGCCAGTCCTTCTGGCCCCTTCCCCGCCTGACCCCCCTGCTTCCTCCCCAGCCCAGCCACCTGATATCTGGGTCAGACGCCTAGAGGGGCTGCTCATTGCTGCCCGGCTCTCCTGATGCCTGGTCTGCGCAGACTACAGCGCACATGGGCCTGGGAGCGCAAGAGCCGTTGTGGAAGTGGAGACCCACTGGCTGGCGCAGAGGGCAGCCCAGGTTGCCCAGGACTTTATAATACAAAGTCTGGCTGGGGGCTTTCATNTCATTGCTGCCCGGCTCTCCTGATGCCTGGTCTGCGCAGACTACAGCGCACATGGGCCTGGGAGCGCAAGAGCCGTTGTGGAAGTGGAGACCCACTGGCTGGCGCAGAGGGCAGCCCAGGTTGCCCAGGACTTTATAATACAAAGTCTGGCTGGGGGCTTTCATTTTCCTGTAGATGCCTGTTCCCAGTCTCTCAGGTTACCTCTACACTCTGGGCGCGGGGCGTGACATACAGCGGGCCATTAGCAAGTGGCTGTTTCATGAGACTCTGCCACTTCCCTTTCCTCCCATGCACCCTAGCTGCTTCCCAGTCCCCACCAATGCAGGGCAGCCAGAAGGTGCCTGCCAAAGACTAGGGCAGCTTCTAGGAGGTTCCACTGCTGGAGGAGCAGCCTCCTGGAATTGCCTGCATACTGCAGGATGGTGAGGCCAGCCTCGTGCCCACAGACCCCTGCCCAGCCCAGCATGGCTGTCTCTAACTGACTGGTGCCATGCGTTTCCAGCCGCTTGGGGCTATGGATCCCACAACCCAGTAGCTCCCAGCACTGGCAGGTTTCAGGAAGTGCATGTCCTTCACCAGCTTCACCCCATGATCTCTTCCTTCTCTGGTTATTTTTTGTGTGCCTTGTTTTTTCTGATTCTTCAGAACCCGCCTCTCTGTAGTGGGCCTCAAACGGAGTGAAGTTTCTGTGCTCAGAGTCCCAAATTGAATTGGAGTCCCAGAATGGCCTTGTCCTGAGGGTACCCCCTCCCGCTCCCTGGCCATCCAGCTGTGGCGAGACAGCTGCACCCTCCACGCAGAGGCTGCTGTCCAGGCGAGAGCAAGGAACACCAGAGTCAGCTGTGGTTGAGAGTTTAATACACCTTTGGGTTCACACAGTGCAACAGGGGTGGGGGGACAGGATGCACAGACTCCTGGGCCACTGCCCAGGCAAGAGGGAGGTGTCGCCGGCTGCTGCACCTGCCGCGTGCTCCTGGTGTGGGTGACAACGCCCTGACAGGCCTGCTCAACATCCAGACCCACCTTGAGCCGACCTCGCAGAGCCAACGTCAGCACCACCAACCTCACAGGCGCTGCTGCCTCGCGTCACCCCTGGCAGAGTCTGAATCCCAGACGCTCAGGCCTAGGAGGAGCCAAGGCTTAGGACACGCTTTATTGCTCTGAGAACTCTTAAGAGGGTGGGTGAAGGAGCAAGGTGATCTTGAGGCTAGGAGAGAACCATGGGCTCTGAGCAGAAGCTGCTGGGTGTGTGGCGAGGCACCAGGAAGTAGTCGGCCAAAAGGAACAGCTTCCCAGGCACTCCCCTACAAGTGCAGCCAGTGGCCCATCCTCAAAGGTCAGCAACTCAGGGAGTAGGCAGAAAAGGCCATGGCCTCCTGCCAAGAACCCTTGGCTAGCCAGTGGACCCAGCCAGTTCTCCCACTGGCAAATGACAAGGGACCTCAGGGTCAAAACAGATGGCCTCATGGACCACTGGCATATGACACCTATCCCAACCAAGTGTTTCGGAAGACAGGAAGAGACTCAATTCCTGATTTTGGGGACACCTCTTTCCTCCCCTACCCAGAGTGAGCCTTGGGTGACAAGCATTCTTTGGGCAGCACATGCCTTTGGCCCAACTGCTGGCTGTGGGGCACGCAGATTTTTCTTCAGTGGGATTTCCCCTACAAGACAGAGCACAACTATTAATCATACGCTTACGCTTCAAGTCCACCACCTGACAAAGTTATTAGAAAGCTAAAAAACAAAAACTTTTGGTACCAATGCTGCTCTGAGCTCCCTGAACGGCAGCCCTGAGTTCAACGACGGCATTCATGCCTTCCTGGCTACTCGCCAAGCAACAGGCTCAGTCCAGACCACCTGGGTTTACATGCACATTTGCAAAGGACGAGGCTCAGCCGGGCTGAGTTTACAGAAATGCACAATTGCATGAGGGTGGCAGCCCTCGTCTCTAAAACGGAACAGACACTCAGTTGTGACATCGGAGTGGTTTTGAAGGAAGTGTGGGGTGGTGAGGGCAGCACCCCAGACCCCACGGAGAGGGAGGCTCCACCAGAGAGCAGCCCCTTCCTTCGCTTCCACCCTGCAGGTGAGGACCTGAGGCGGCAGCAGGTTCCTGAGGACCACACCGAAGGGGCCCTGGGTTGGTTTGCACAAGTTGCTCACAACAGTGGAAATGATTAGTTCCTCCTCCCCACTGATTCCTGAAACTTTCAATAAATACATGACACCCTTAGACCCACCTCAGTCTCACCAGTAGGCCCTGAGGTTACCTGAATCCTGGACATATACTGAACCCAACAGCAAGGGCCACTGGCACCTAAGGCCCAGGATTCCCACAATGCCCTCCAAGCTTAAAAGTGCATCTTAAAATGTAAGTATCTGTAAACAAAGTCGCCCCAAAAACATTTACTTACAAGGTTAACAACTAGCGCCTCTGCTTAACTCCAAGTAAGCAAACTTGAAGCCACCTAGCTGAGCGATGCTGAAGCCCCATCTATTAATTTGGGTAAGTGATTTTCAATTTTCTTTTTTATTCTGGCGATTAAAGACACTAAATCTTTAACCTTGAAGGGCAGGCAAAAGGTCGGCTATGCTGTCAACATAGAAGTCAGGGACCATTTTCTTCTTAGCCATGCAGTCACTTTCCTGATTACTTTTCACGTCTCGGAGACTGGAGACGCCCGTGAGGGTCAGGATGGTCTTCAGACCACAGGTCACGCCCAGGAGGATGTCTGTGTCCAGGCGGTCGCCCACCATGACGGTGCGCTCTGGGTGGATGCCGTACTCCTGGGACACGCAGTCGAAGATGAAGCGGCTGGGCTTCCCTATGATGTCGGCTTGGCGCTGGGCGGCCATCTCCACGGCTCGGACGAGACAGCCGGTACCTGCGGGGGTGGAGAGGGAGGGGACGCGTGCCGGGGGTCAGAGGCCGGGAAGGGCTCGCTGCCCGCCCTCCAGCCTCCCTCCACCCGGGGCGCACGGACCCGCGATGAAGCGGCCGTTCTCCAGGGGAAGTCGGTTGNCCTCTCTCAGCCTCCATTTCCGCTTACAGAATGGAGACACCGGTGTTGCCTCAGCCTTTTTCATTCTCAAGCCAGCCCTAGATGCCCTTATTGTTATTGTTGTTATTCCCATTTCGTGGATGAGGAAAATTGAGCTTCAAAGATGTGAAAGTGACCAGGTCACCCAGTTATTTAATACCACGTATTATTTGGATCCCAGGATTGTGTGACCCCTCAACACACTCCCTTAACTTCTAGGGCTCTGTCTTCTGGTAGGATGATCGTGAGACTCAAAGGAGAGCACGCACATGCATCTCTGAGAGCAGTTCTGGGGACCCTTGAGGGCTGCATTCACAGGGGCGCTGATGACTTCTGGAGCCAGAATTCTAGTCTCTGCCCTCTGAGCCTGTCCCAGGAGACTCTAGACTGGGCCAGGCAGGCAGGGGTTGGCTGGTGATACTGAGATAGTGGTCTTTGTTCCCACAGGGTTTGTATTCTTGGTACATCTTTCCTTGCTACTGCTTATTCCAGCTTGTGTAGGGGCAGTACCACCCACCAAGGGGTCTCTTTGGAGGTTGCTGTGCCCTGCTGGGCTTGCCCAGGGCTTTCTTTCAGGGTTACAGGGCTGGAGTGTTCCCCTCTGTGGTGAGGATTCCTTTAATGGCAAAACGCTGGTGCCGAGTCAGACTCGGTGAGTGGGCTAGGAGGATTAGGAGGGTGGAGGCACCTCAGTGCTTGGCCGGTGACTGTGTGCCATCTGAGGGGTGACCGCCCTTGCCAGGTGGCCTTCTGTGGGTGAGTCTCGGCTGTGGTTTGGCCCTTTGTTCATTAATTCAGTAGGCATCAGCTGGGCTCCTTCTATGCTCCAGCCTGGGTTTGACCTTGAAGTGGGATTGCACATGAGGTGGTGGGAACAGCAGGGTGTCTGGGGTAGACCTTCAAGTTTAGGTTCTGGCCCCAACACTCACCAGCAGGGTAGCTTTGATCTCAAATTGTTTTTCTGGAGTGGGAATAGTCATTTCCATTTCTTCAGGGTGCTGGTCGGATTGGGTGATATCCCCAGGGAGGTGCCTGGCACACTGTAGGGAACTCAGTGAGCCAGAAGTCCTCCTGCAGAACCTGGGGCGGAGACTGGCTGGTCAGCCTCAATGGTGAGGGGCTCAAGGGCAATGGCCCCTGGCCCTGGAGTGTGGAGCCCCTTTGGGAAGCACCCCCTAGGCGTCTTCACCAGGGTAGGGAGGTGTTGCCCGCTTGGAACCAGTGAAGCGTCAGGTCAGAGTGAGAAAAGAGTGGGTGTGGGTCAGGGTGCCTCACCTGTCCCATGTTTGCCGGGTGCTGGCCTCTCAGCTGGAGCTGCACACACACCAAGTCGGCCCATTCTACAGATGACGAAACAGACCCAGACACGGCTGCTGAGGTGCCCGAGGGCACACGTGGATCCCGGGTCCTCCCCCATTCCCAAACCAGCACGGCTGAATCCCCCCACTTCCCAGCTGCTCCCTGGGCCTCTCTGTCCTCCTCTCTGAAGTAGGGGCTTTGGACTCTGATGCCCAAGTGGATGGTCAGGGCTGCCTCCTCCCATATGCGGCTGTCCCTGGGGCAGGCCCCTGGGTGGGTTCTAATGCCACCCCTGGGTGAGTGTGCCTAGGACCGGAACCACCCCCAGTCCCCCTGACCGTGGGCTCCTTGCAGATGAGGACGATGTGCACAGATGCGGCCGCTGCCAGGCAGAGTTCACCGCCCTGGAGAACTTTGTTCAGCACAAGCTCCAGAAGGCCTGCCAGCGGGCGCCTCAGGAGGCCCTGCCCGCCACCCCGGCGGCCGCGCTGCTGGGTCGGGAGGTGAGCTCCCCCCACCATCGCACATAGGTGTGCACACATGTCCCTGCCCCTCATCTGAGCAGGATGAGGAGGTGGTGGCGTGGCAGGACACACCCATGCAGCTGGGTCCCTGTGACATGGGAGCTGGCAGAGGGTGGCATCCGGTCGTGGGTTGGGGGTGCTCTGGGCTCCCCTGGTCGGCCCAGGATGCTGGCCTGCTCAGCAGCCTCTGCGTGGAGCCCGCACCTTGGGGCCTGGGGTCTCTCCTTCCTTGAGGCCCATCCTGATTCAGGGACATCACGATGGCTTTTGTCCTTCTGTCTGCCCTCCTGGCCTAAACATGTGGTTTCTGGGGATCCCACAAACAAAAAGTGTGGCTCTGTCCTAAAAATGGCCACCTTTGCACGCTGTGTGTACCGGAGCTGTGCACACAGTCTTACGAGGCCCATGGCACCCTCATGGGCTGGGCGCTTTTGACATCTTGAGCCTACAGGAGTGGGTGAGGATACTCTGAGAGAAGTCGGTGTCTCTGGTCACCCTTGGGGGGCCCAAGGATGGGGCCCAGAGTCATCTTGCTCTGCCCTCTGGTCTTTCCTACCCCTCCTAGGGGTGTCTTCTTCTTCGAGAGGGTCCCCAACCCCTTTCCTCTGGGGGTCCTTTCTCCTGACCTGCTGGCTGGGCCAGTGGGTCGGGGTCCTCCCTTCCTCTCTGTAGAGGCTCTGCTGGAGCTTCTGGTCAATTCATCTTGGAGTCCTCCCTGGGCTGCTCAGGGCTTCACTTGGGGCCCTCGTTGGCTGGAGGCATTGGAGTGATGGGGCTGACCTCTGGGCCCAGGATGAGGGGTTCAGGATGGGAGCAGACTGGGAGCAGTGCTCTGCAGGGGAGATGCGAGCCCCCAGGTGGACGCACACTTGAGCCCTAGAGCCCTGAAGATGGGTCTCCTCCATCCCTTTGCCCCATGGCAGGTGGCGCCAGGAGTGGCCGGCTCAGAGGAGCCCATCACCGTGGCCCACATCGTGGTGGAGGCGGCCGCACTCGAGGGAGACATCAACCACTCGCCTGACATAGTTGGTAAGCCAGTCTGGCCCTACTGTGGCTGTCCACTCGCAGCTTTCTCAGCACTGATCCAGTAGTCATTCGTGGGCAGGGCTAGGACGTCTGCTGCCCATGCCCGTCTGTTGTCCCGGGAGTGGGGCCTGGCTGAGGAGGAGCTGGGGCCCTGTGTGCACCTTCCCAGGGCGGGGCCTGCTGGAGGATCGAGCATTGGGCACCAGGCCCCGCCCTGCCCGGAAAGGGGAGCCAGAGACTGGCAGCCCCGAGGGAATGCTGGGCCTCGGGGCAGCTTCACTTTGTGCACAGACCATGAGCTGGCTGCTCTCCCTTGCTGTGTTCCCAGACTCTCTGCCCTGGTCCTTCCAGAATCTTCCCCACTTTTCTGCCAGCCCTCACCCCGGCCCCGGTGCCTGCTCCCCACCGTCAGCTCTGGAGGGTCAGGCTGGGGTGTGCGTGGGCGCCCTGGCTCAGCCCCAACCTACTGCCTGACCCTGGCCGTCACCTCCCCAGTGCTTCCTCCCTCCAGCAATTCCTACCCTGATTCCCACACGGCTTTGGCTGTTAAGAGCGTGCAACGCCAAGTCAGGCTCTTTGATGGCTTTTTTTAAAGCCTAAGCGTCTCATTGATGTGCAGGAGGGGAGAGGGCATTGGGAGGTCTGGATGGGGTCACGTGCTCCTTTACAGGGGACGGGGAGCGTGCCGCTGGGCCGTTCAAAGGGCAGCCTGAGGGGCCGGTGGCTGGGTGTGAGCGTGGCAGCAGAGAGGCTGCGTTGGCCTGATGCCACTGGAGGTGGGGAAGGGAATAGGCAGGGGCTGTGGCAGGTACGCAAGTCAGTAGCTGGACAGGAAGGTTTGGGTGATAGGGAGAACTTGGTCTTGGGAAGCCCTGGGGACCAGCTGGGGCAGGAAGAGGGGTGGAGGTGGCCTGGGGGACAGGGACCTCAGAGCAGGCAGCCTCCCTCTCCCCAGGGAGGCTGTGGGACCTGTCCCTGTCTCCACACCGCCTTTCCCCCAACATTCCTGTGGACAAGGACGGTTGCCTATTCCCTGCTGCTCCTCCAGGACAAGAGTGTAGATGTGTGGGGCAGGGCTGTGCTCCAGCCCTGATGCGGCATTTGGTTTCTGGGTGGGAGGGTGTCATGTGGGGAAATGCGTGCCCTAGATTCAGGTAGCACCTCCAGTCTCTGGCACCCTGGAAGCCCTGCTTGCCACACAGACTCCAGCTGGCCCACCCTACACTCCAGGGGCTCCTCTCTGGGCACGCTCTGCCTCTCTTGCCCCTGGGAGTTTCCCTTCTGCAGATGTCCTGGGTGGCCCAGATGTCCCCCTGGCTCAGTGATCTGGAGCCCAGGCCAGAGTCCTAAACCGCCAGCTGCTGGCATCATCCCAGGATGGTTCCCAGCCCTCGCAGGGCTGGCCCACAGTTCATGGGGACCACACAGGTTTCAGGTCCCTTGCCTCTTCCTTGGGGTGAAACTTGCTTTTCATCTCTGGCCCCAGAGCAACCACGATCCCCCTTCTCCAATCCTTCCGTCTGCTGTGCGACACTCAGACTCAAGTCTGAGCCTGGCGGAAGGCCCTGTTCTTTTAGGAATTCGCTTCTGGGGTGGAGGGAGGCTGTCAGCCCCGCAGGAGTGCCAGATGCCCTAATTGTTTCTGAGTCACGGAGCATCCGTTCTGTTTTGGAAGAATGGCTTGTCAAAACACGACGCTGGCCTGAGTGAGATGGTTTCTAAGAAGCGGCTTCATAGCCGTTTTCCACACGTCATCTTCCTGAGCAGAAATGGTGAAGTATGTTTACAGCTTAGTTTTGCACATTGTCACATTTCTTCAACACCTACGAGAGCTGCAAAGGCCCAGCTTCCTCGCCCTGACTGTCCCAGGCGTGTCCGGAGTGATCGCTCTCTAGGCGGGTCCCTGGCCCGCCTGCCTCGAAACCCAGGCTGGTGGGCAGTCTCAGGGGTGTTTCTTCACATTAGCAGGAGCCAGGGAGGCAGGCTGGCTTGTCCACTGCCTCTGCACTGGCACTCAGCTGCTCTTGGGGACAGCAGGAAGCTTGTGCATGTCTTTTCTTGTGTGCCTCTTTGCTGGGGGCAGGGCATCTGTGTTCACATCCTGGCTAACCTGTTACAGAGGCCTGGAGCTCCTCTGGGCTGCCCCGTGGAGTCTGAGCATCCCTTCCCGCCACCCCTTCTGGCCAAGCAGGCGATGTGTACTGGGCTGGGGTCAGTTGAGATGACTCCCCTGCTCCTGATGGAGCAGGGTCCTCAGGCTCCATCCGAGGGCGGCAGGGCCGGTGGAGCCTGGGGCTCAGGCCACTCTCCCTCTCCTCAGGAGGCGGACACATCAAAGAGGTCATAGTGGCCTCAGAAGCGGAGCCAGGGGACAGCGAGGTGGCCGAGGGCCGAGGTAGCCCCAGCCGGCGGGGGCCCGGGCTCGCTGCGGAGGGCGAGCAGGCCCAGGTCAAACTGCTGGTGAACAAGGATGGCCGCTACGTGTGCATGCTCTGCCACAAGACCTTCAAGACGGTGAGGCCCCGGGGCTGTGGGCACCGGTGGGGAGCTGGGCCTTCAGCCCCTCCCTCGCTGGGCGGTGCCTGAGCCTTGCTGCCCCTCCCGCACAGGGCAGTATCCTCAAGGCCCACATGGTCACGCACAGCAGCCGCAAGGACCACGAATGCAAACTGTGCGGGGCCTCCTTCCGGACCAAAGGCTCGCTAATCCGGCACCACCGGAGGCACACAGGTGAGCCGGCCTCAGCTTGCTGTCACTGGCCCCGGGGGCTTGGCTCCTGGGCTTTGTGGCCCCTGACTCCTAGAGGTGTGAGGCCGGGGCTGACACCGCTCTCTCCGCAGACGAGCGCCCCTATAAGTGTGCCAAGTGTGGGAAGAGCTTCCGGGAGTCGGGGGCACTGACCCGGCACCTGAAGTCTCTCACCCCGTGTACAGAGAAAATCCGCTTCAGCATGAGCAAAGATGTGGTCGTCGGCAAAGAGGACGTGCCCACAGGTCAGCCTGGGGGGTTCCGCGGCCGGCCCTGGTTGCTCTGGGTACCAGCCTGCTCCATGTGTCCTCACAGGCTCTCTTGGTTCTGCCTTAAAGGGTCCGGTGCCTCCACTGTGGGGGCTGTCACCCCGTCGTCAGTGGCAGGTGAGCCCATGGAGACGTCGCCGGTGATTCACCTGGTGACAGATGCCAAGGGCACCGTCATCCACGAAGTCCACGTCCAGATGCAAGAGCTTCCCCTGGGCATGAAGGCCCTCGCCCCGGAGGTGGGGGCAGGTCAGGGGTGGCCTTTGTCTGATCAGTCCGGGCCCTGTTCTGGGCACTGGCTCCACTAGGAATGGGACTGACCTGGGCCTGCCTTCCTGGCACTTGGTCTGGTTGTAGGGGAAGGGAGATGAGAGACCAAGGTTGTGGCAGGGAGCAGTGAGGGGGAGTGGGCTAGGGGCCAGGGCAGGTGCGGGGAGCCTTCCCGAGTGAAGGTGCCAGGTGTGCATGGGGCCCTGGGGTGGCTCGCCATGGAGCTGGCAGGCGGTGCCAAGTGCTGGACTGCCTGGCCAGCCCCCTCCCTCTGCCTACCCTGCAGCCCCCCAGCCCCGAGGAGCTACCCTGCTCCAGTGAGGGTGGCCGTGAGAACCTCCTGCACCAAGCCATGCAGAACTCCGGCATCGTCCTCGAGCGGGCACCCAGGGAGGAGGGGGCCCTGGGGCCAGCCACCCCCACCGTCTCCAATCCCCAGTCACCAGGAGATGCTGCCCCAGAACTGCCACTGCTAGATGTGGAGCAGGTGGAAACAGTAGGTCCCTGCCCCACGGTGGGCTCCTGCTAGGGGGGCTGGACCTGGGGTGCCAAGTCACACGCTAGCCCAGCCACTGCTGGCTCCCTGGCCATCCTGGTGGTGGGAAGCTCCTCACCGTGTGCAATGACTCGTCCCCTGAACTGCTTACCGCCTCCCAGGGTGGGGGTGCCTCGGTGTGGCTCCAGCCCTGCTGATGGGGTGCAGCCGTGGGTGCTGGAGGGGTGCTGTGGTCCCCCAGCAGGTGGCTGGCGAGGCCTCGTCTGTGCCCAGGACCCACCCGTGCCCTCAGTGCAGTGAGACCTTCCCAACGGCGGCCACGTTGGAGGCCCACAAAAGAGGCCATGCAGGTGGGTGGCAGGGTGACTGTCGTGGACAGCTGCGGGTGGCAGGGTGGCCAGTGGCTAGGGTGGGGCCCTCGGGTGATGGTCCCAGCCTGACGTGGAGCATGGCCACAGGGCCGAGGCCCTTCACGTGCCCACAGTGTGGCAAGGCCTTCCCCAAGGCCTACCTGCTCAAGAAGCACCAGGAGGTCCACGTGCATGAGCGCCGCTTCCGCTGCGGCGACTGTGGGAAGTTCTACAAGACCATCGCCCACGTCCGCGGCCACCGGCGCGTCCACTCGGATGAGCGGCCCTATCCCTGTCCTGAGTGTGGCAAGCGCTACAAGACCAAGGTGGGCCCTGGACCCTGCCTGTGGCTGCCCGCTCCCTGAGCCTGCTCTGTCCCCAGTTCCCTGCCCCCTCACCCTGGCCTAGGCCCGCGGAGGGGAATGGCTGAGCCGAGGCCAGGCCGGCCCTGATGGGGGGCGGTCTCCGCAGAACGCTCAGCAGGTGCACTTCCGGACGCACCTGGAAGAGAAGCCGCATGTGTGCCCATTCTGCAGCCGCGGCTTCCGGGAGAAGGGCTCACTGGTGAGGCACGTGCGGCACCACACGGGCGAGAAGCCCTTCAAGTGCTATAAGTGTGGCCGCGGCTTTGCTGAGCACGGCACGCTCAACCGGCACCTGCGGACCAAAGGTAGGGCCGGGAGCTGGCAGGCGGGGTGGGGGGATGCCCACAACCAGCACTGACTGAGCTCTCCGCCACAGGGGGCTGCCTGCTGGAGGTGGAGGAGCTGCTGATGTCTGAGGAGAGCCCCACTGCAGCCGCCGCCGTCCTGACTGACGACCCGCACACTGTGTTGGTTGAGTTCTCATCTGTGGTAGCCGACACGCAGGAGTACATCATTGAGGTGGGCGGGGGTCCGCCGGGCTGGAGTGAGGCCTGGGGTGGGCAGGGCTGACCTCTGACCCCCATCCAGGCCACCGCAGATGATGCAGAGACCAGCGAAGCCACGGAGATCATCGAGGGCACCCAGACGGAGGTGAGGGGCTGGGGGACTGGTGGAGGGGCGGCCTGGCATGCTCATCGGACTCGGGCTGAGCCATGGGCTGCCACAGGTGGACAGTCACATCATGAAGGTGGTGCAGCAGATAGTGCACCAGGCCAGCGCTGGGCACCAGATCATCGTGCAGAATGTGACCATGGACCAGGAGACGCGGCTGGGCCCGGAGGCGGCCGCGGCCGACACCATCACCATCGCCACCCCCGAGAGCCTGACGGAGCAGGTGGCCATGACCCTGGCCTCGGCCATCAGTGAGGGCACTGTGCTCGCGGCCCGCTCGGGCACCAGTGGCGCTGAGCAGGCCACTGTGACCATGGTTTCGTCGGAGGACATTGAGATCCTGGAGCATGCTGGCGAGTTAGTTATCGCCTCCCCGGAGGGCCAGCTTGAGGTCCAGACGGTCATTGTCTAAGCACTGGCACCTGCAGGGGCTGGCGGGCCGGTCTGGGGCAGGAGCTGAGGACCTTGGGTTCCCTGCCCGTACTTGCCTGGCTGAGTACGGGCAAGAGGGGCTTAGAGCTCAGATTTTGAGAGGTGATGCGGGAGTGTAAATAGAGTTTTTGGTTGCTTTACAATAAAATGTGAAAATCCACCGCTTGTGATGTTGCGGCATTAGCAGCCTCAGGGGCTGGTGTCTGGCAGTTACCCCCTGGGGCAGTCCCTGCCTGCCCAGGCCACCCTCAAGGCTCTGGTGCCTGGCTGGTCCACTCAGGGTTCCCACGGGGCTGGCGGCACCTTGGCGATGTGTGGGTGTCATTGGCATGTGGACAGGCAGCCTCTTGCCTCTGCCTTGCTCAGCTGGAGCTGTGACCCCCACTTCCTGTGGCCCGTCAACATGGGTGGGTGGGGATGCTGCTTGCCTGCTTCCAACCCCGGGCTGAGGAATGAGGCCGGGAGAGCCAGGAGTCTCGGCTTTGTCCCTGAAGTGATGACGTGGAGAAGCAGCAGAAGATGCTGGGCTGTAAACAGGGCTGGTCTTTCCTGATTGGGTGGCCTTAGTTTCCCTGTGGGGATGCAGCTTGAGGGAGATTCTGGGTGACCTAGTTTCTCAGGGGTGGGGACGAGCAAGCGCTGGACTGTGGGCATGGCTGGCCCTCTTTTCCAGTCCCGATGTAGCTCTTGGGCTGGCAGAGCCATCTAAGCCCCTGTTCTGATGTGGGGGCCCCAGATTAGTCTCAGGGTGGATGTCCTGCATCCCTGTCCCCACCTCCCCCCGTGTGTGGGGGGGCAATCCTCTGTAGAATGAGAGGTGAGAACCAGGAGTAGAGCCACCAGCTTCATGGAGGGGGCGGGACGCAGCGCAGTCTGGCCCCTCCCTGGGCCAGGGCTACAAATACCCCTGGAGCCGGGGCACCAGCGCTGCTGTTGCACCAGCCCTTGCAGTCTGTCTCATGCCACAGACACACCCCTAGCCTGGACCTCAGACCTCTACTGGGACACAGATCCTGAGTCTATCCACACCCCTCAGGTGAGCGCGGTGTGGGAGTGCTGAGTGGGGGCTGGATGGGAATGGACTCCCAATATTTGGGCCTCAGTTTCCCCATGGAAGAGGAGAATGGACAAGGCTGTGAGCCCAGCAGCACCCTGGGGAGACCTGGAAAGCAGCACCCAGCAGACTGTAGGCAGCAGAACCTGCCTGCCCCGGCTCATGGGAACAAGATGAAGAGTGGGCTGGTGTGTCCCACTCCAGGTCCGCGTTCACACCTGGCCGTGTCTGTCCCTCTAAGACCGCCCATGGGCGGGCCCCTGACCTTACTGGCCGCGCTCTGGGCGTTGGGGGCTGCCAGAGCCCAGGCGCTGCGCATAGGAGCTTTCAACATCCAGAGCTTCGGAGACAGCAAAGTGTCGGACCCGGGCTGCGGCGGCATCATCGCGCAGGTGAGGCTGGGGGCCCGGGGCGGGGTCGCGGCTGGGCTCCTCGGGCGGATCTGCGGCGCGCCTGACCCTGCACCTGCTGGCTCCTCCCCCAGATCCTGGCTGGCTATGACGTCATGCTCGTGCAGGAGGTGCGAGACCCCGACTTGAGCGCCGTGTCCGCTCTCATGGAGCAGGTCAACAGGTGCGGTGGGCAGGGCCCAGTATGGGGAGCCCCGGCCCAGACCCCAGGTCTTGGAGCAATGCCTTGACCCCAGACCCGGCCCGTGTCTCTGCAGCGTGTCCAGGCACGAGTACAGCTTCGTGAGCAGTGAGCCCCTGGGTCGGGACCAGTATAAGGAAATGTACCTGTTCGTCTACAGGTGAGGGGAAGGGCCGCGGGGCGCGCGGAGCAGGGGTTTCCCTCACGTTGCCCACCCGTCCTTTACCCCCTAACCCCCAGGAAGGACATGGTGTCGGTCGTGGACACGTACCAGTACCCGGACACCGAGGACGCCTTCAGCCGGGAGCCCTTCGTGGTCAAGTTCTTGGCACCTGGCTCCGGTGAGGCCCCGCCTCCGCTGCCGCCGGCCCCACCCCTGGCCCCCGTCCCG
>SJYA01002892.1:1614948-1630056 GCA_006410615.1 Neotragus moschatus
CAGCCCCGCCCCACCGCCGGCCCCTGACACCCAGCCCCTCCTGCAGCCGTCAATGAGCTGGTGTTGATTCCGCTGCACGCGGCGCCCCACCATGCCGTGGCCGAGATCGACGCGCTCTACGACGTGTACCTGGACGTGATCGACAAGTGGGGCACCGACGTAAGCGCCCCGCGTCCACAAGGCCCCACCTCATCTCCACGATCCCACCCGGGAGGGAGTCGTGCTCCTGGGTTGGCCACAGAGCCTCAGACCCGGCCCCCGCTGTGCCCCGCAGGACATCCTGTTTCTGGGCGACTTCAATGCCGACTGCAAATACGTGAGGGCGCAGGACTGGCCGGCCATCCGCCTGCGCAGCAGTGAGGTCTTCAAGTGGCTCATCCCGGACAGCGCCGACACCACCGTGGGCAATTCAGACTGCGCCTACGACCGCATCGTGGTCTGTGGCTCCCGCCTGCGCAAGAGCCTGAAGCATCAGTCAGCTACCGTGCACGACTTCCAGGAGGAATTCGGCCTGGA
Organism: Neotragus moschatus; assembly: GCA_006410615.1. Classification (NCBI taxonomy): domain Eukaryota; kingdom Metazoa; phylum Chordata; class Mammalia; order Artiodactyla; family Bovidae; genus Neotragus; species Neotragus moschatus. The sequence goes on from SJYA01002892.1 coordinate 1,615,465, forward strand.
CCAGACTCAGGCAAGTGCTGGGGCCGGGGCGGGACCGGGGGCGAGGGCAGTACTGTACCCGGATCCCAACCTCAGGGCGTCAGGCCCTCCCCTCCTTGCACTAGCGTTTCTAGAAAAGGCCCTTAGAGGTTCAGGTCTGGCTGAATGGAACAAACCTGGGGTGGCAGTGCAGGAAGTTCTTTCGTCCCTGGAGTGGGGTCCTGAGACTGTGCTCCCAGCCCACCCAAAGGCCACACCTGGCGTAGACCTTCCCCCAGATACAGTGGTTTGTTTGGACACCCAGTGGGCCCCTTCCTGGATGGGGGCCAGTTTTCCGGGGTGGTGCTTGAGGGACTGGCTGCTCAGCAGGGTCTCAGGCTTGGACCCTTCTCCCTCCAGGCACTGACCATCAGTGACCATTTTCCTGTGGAGGTGACCCTCAAGTCCCACTGACAGCCCTGGGGCCTGGCTGGGGCAGACTGCCTGCAGACTCTGGCCACAAGGAGCAAGCCCCACAGATCTCCTCCAGCGTGGCCAGCCAATCCCCAGCGAGGCTGCAGGGCAGGGGCAGCTGGGCCTGGACAAGTGATGGGACCACTCAGAGTCCATTTCCCTATCTGTGAAATGGGCTGCCACCACCTACCTCATAAGGTTATGAGAAACATCTTCCAGCATGCTGGGCACACAGCTGAGCTCGATAAACAGCACACACTCAGCCAGGGCCCCACACACACGTGGGCTCTGACTCCTCCAGGTCCCTTCTTAGGGCTCAGGACTTCTGGGACACAGACCTTTGTCCTGCCACGCAGCAGATCCCTGGTCCCAGCCCACCTAGGGGACAAGGACAGCCTGGCCTGCCCACACATTTTTCTGCTGGGAACCAACCACTTCCACACCTGGCTGGCTCCAGAAGACAGTGCCTGTGCTCACTGGCAGAAGCTTCTTGCTCTTTGTGTAAACTAAGTGCTTCCAAGCACCTGAACTGAGTGCACATGGGGTAAGTGCTCTCACACACACATCGTGTGAATGTGCAAGGTCAACCTGCCAATCCTCAGTGACCCTCCTCCAGCCCCAGTTCCCAGGTCTGCAGGCCTCTAGCAGCGCTTGTGGGTACGAGGGTCCTGTCCCACCCAGCACTGCAGTTGGCAGGGGGAGGTCAGGAAGGTTGTCCCCCTGCCCTCAGCCGGTTGGCGGCCCTGGGACTTATGGAGAGCCCCCTCACTGGTGAGCAGGCAGGCTGGGTTAGGGTCCCACCCATAGAACCCCAACAACTCACTGTGGTACAACCCCTTCAAAAGTGCCTTCCTGATAGCTTCCTCCTCAGAAGCCCTTCACTGGGCAGAGGCTCGCCAGGGAGGCCTGCACTTGGGGTAGGCCCATCCCAAGGGTGGGGGACAAGCAGACTGGGGTACACAGTTTAACTGACAGGGACCCGATGAGGTTGCTGGTTTCTGAAGCATCTCACTTTTAGCAAGATTTAATTGGCCTGAATTATACTGGAGAGTAAAATTTTTGTTTCAAGAGTTTGGACAACCTTTTCTTATTAGATCTTTCTGAAATAACATTTAGGACACTTGCAATGTAAAATGCCTCCCTTCCTCCTCTCCAAGTTACTCAGTTTCTCGGAAATTTGTACAGGTTTCCCATCCAAACAAACATGGTGGCCCAAGGTCTTTTCCCATTTCCTTCTCTCGTGGGGCTCATCAGCACCAACTACCTGGCCTTATGCGTCTAGCAATCAGGCGTCCCACCAGCTAGGAACGGGAAACTCAAGGGCTTTATTCTGCTCTGGGAAAAAACAGCACGCATGCTCAATGGTGATGTTGCCAAGGTCCAGGAGGGGCCCACCTGACAGTTTATTATCCCCAGTCAAGACACTGCTTGCCAGCTGTGCCCCTGCCTACCCGCCAGGCACAAAGGGCACTCAGGAGTGGCAGCAGGTCTTGGGACTATGGCTGTGAGGATCAGGGCCTTCTAGGGAGATGGGCAAAACAAAGAGCTGGAAGTAATTTTAAATGGCACGGTGCCCAGAAGGGTGGGTTTGGCCAAACCCTGGCAGACAGCCCTGCCCTCAGCCTTTCCTCTGTNGGAGTGGCAGCAGGTCTTGGGACTATGGCTGTGAGGATCAGGGCCTTCTAGGGAGATGGGCAAAACAAAGAGCTGGAAGTAATTTTAAATGGCACGGTGCCCAGAAGGGTGGGTTTGGCCAAACCCTGGCAGACAGCCCTGCCCTCAGCCTTTCCTCTGTCGGAGCTTCTCCAAGTACACCTGCAGCGACTTCTGGATGGAGTCTCTGCAGACGAAGCTGACAAAGTTCTGGATGTCGGCGTCGCGCTGCCTCAGCAGGCGGTCTGCGGTGGCCTTGCGCATCATGTTCTTGGTCAGCTGGCGCGCGTGATCTGAAGATGGGGCCCCCCTGTGAGGACCTGGGCTCTGCGCCGGGACAGCAGTATTGCCGAGCTGCCCCAGACGATTCCAGCCGAAACGCCAGCAGAAAACTCAAGGGAGCAAAGGGAAGAAAAGGAAAACCACCCGTCCCCTGCTGTCCGCTGACTGCTTTTAAAAACGTACAGGATGATACTGTGAAAACTGCCTTGTCAGCCCGTTATTTTCCCTCAGCTATATCTTCAGGAATATCTTCTATGTCGCTAACTATTCTTTACCATGTCATTAACGGGGCTGGCTGTGTGGTATTTGGGCATCAGCAAACCTGGCCCCCCAAAGCTCAACAGCTAAGAATGATGGTTGCATGTTTATATACGGTGGGAAAAGACATTTTAAAGGCTAGTATTTTGTGACATGTAAAAATCACCTGAAATTCAGAATTCAGTGGCTTGGTGTTCCAGTAACACTAGATATACTTCCTAGTTCACACACCCACAGCCCTCACTCCGGTGCTGCGGTTATGGCAGTGACTGTGTGACAAGCAAAGCCAGACATCTCCCTGGCCCTTTACAGACAGGTGACCCCTGGTTTCTACTGTCATTGACATAAGCACTCTTATCGCCAGATGTGGAACCTAAGAGCTGTTTCCAGTTGTCTGTGTAGTGGGTTGAATAGTGGACCCTGGAAAGGCATGTGTAAGTAGCCTGATTAGGAAAAAGGTTTTTGCAGAGGTAACTAAGATGAGATCATCTTGGACTTAGGGCGGGCCCTAAATCCAGGGAGGGCTTCCCTGGTGGCTCAGTTGGTAAAGAATCCGCCCACAACGCAGGACCCTAGGAGACCTAGAAGATCCCCTGGAGAAGAAAATGGCAACCCACTCCAGTATTCTTGACTGGGAAATCCCATGGACAGAGGAGCTATGTGGGCTACGGTCTGTGGAGTTGCAGAGTCGGGCATGACTTAGCGACTAAACCACCATAACCACTGCCTGAATCCAGGGACGGGTGTCCTTAGAAGGAACGGGAGATCTGAGATATANATCCCCTGGAGAAGAAAATGGCAACCCACTCCAGTATTCTTGACTGGGAAATCCCATGGACAGAGGAGCTATGTGGGCTACGGTCTGTGGAGTTGCAGAGTCGGGCATGACTTAGCGACTAAACCACCATAACCACTGCCTGAATCCAGGGACGGGTGTCCTTAGAAGGAACGGGAGATCTGAGATATAGAAACATGTAGAGGAGAAGGTGTGTGGACACAGAGGCTGGAGTGATGCAGCCTCAGCCCAGGGGTCTCTGGAGCCCCTGAAGATGAAAGAGGCAGGAAGGCACCTCCCCAGGAGCAAAGCCCTGCTCACACCCTGATTTTAGGCTCCGGCCTCCAGACTGTGCAAGAATGCATTTCGCTTGTTTTAAGCACCTAAGTGCCCTCACCCCTCAGCTCCCCGTCTTGTCACTTGTTATACCAGCCTCAGGACACCAAGTCAGTCTGCTACTGTGAGCAGCTCATCTGTGTATGGCTTGAGAACTCCTGGGCTTATGAGGAGCCTCAGGCTGAGAGAGGAAGGGGCTCTGCCAGTCCACTGGCACCCCCACCTGCCCCTCACCTGGGATGGCCAGCCACCGGGCCATCGCCGAGAGCGCCGTGCTCAGCACTTGGTCCTCNTTGCAGAGTCGGGCATGACTTAGCGACTAAACCACCATAACCACTGCCTGAATCCAGGGACGGGTGTCCTTAGAAGGAACGGGAGATCTGAGATATAGAAACATGTAGAGGAGAAGGTGTGTGGACACAGAGGCTGGAGTGATGCAGCCTCAGCCCAGGGGTCTCTGGAGCCCCTGAAGATGAAAGAGGCAGGAAGGCACCTCCCCAGGAGCAAAGCCCTGCTCACACCCTGATTTTAGGCTCCGGCCTCCAGACTGTGCAAGAATGCATTTCGCTTGTTTTAAGCACCTAAGTGCCCTCACCCCTCAGCTCCCCGTCTTGTCACTTGTTATACCAGCCTCAGGACACCAAGTCAGTCTGCTACTGTGAGCAGCTCATCTGTGTATGGCTTGAGAACTCCTGGGCTTATGAGGAGCCTCAGGCTGAGAGAGGAAGGGGCTCTGCCAGTCCACTGGCACCCCCACCTGCCCCTCACCTGGGATGGCCAGCCACCGGGCCATCGCCGAGAGCGCCGTGCTCAGCACTTGGTCCTCTGGCACCACCTGGTCCACCAGGCCCACCTGGAGGGCCTCTGCCGGCGGGAAGAGTGACCCCAGCTGCAGGGCCTGCTCCGAGGCTCGGTGCCCGATGGTGTTCACATATGTGTCTTTGACCCTGGAAACAGACACCCAACTCGGAGTTGGGGCTCGGAGTTCCCGGCCAGGGGGTAGGGGTGGTGGGCCTGGCCCCTGGCCTTACCAGAAGGGGGCGGTGATGCCCAGCAGGGTCTCATTCAACCCTATGTGGTACTTGGGGTTGTCAGCCAGGACCCGGTAATCACAGGCGAGGGCGATGACACAGCCCCCCGCGGGGCAGGCTCCCTGCAGGGAGAGCCAGACCTCTGCGGTGGTGAGCTCCTGGGTGCCTCCAGCCCCCTTCCCTCCCCCTCCCCATGCTGCACCAACCCTGTCTGGGGGTGTGCGCAGCAGGACTTGCTCACCCATCAGCCCGCATACCCCTCTTCCCTCAGGCTCACGTTGGGGCTGCGAGCGGCTTCTCCTCTCTGCTCTTGTCTGGTCCCTCAGACGCCAAATGCACATCGGGCCTGGGCTGTCACCTCACTCCTGCCCCAGATGGCTCAGGGCCACTGTCCTCACCTCTTGCACCCACTGTCCAAGAGGAGGTGGCCGGCTGCCCAGCCCCTCCTCTCCAGCTGGCTCAGGCCCCTGGCCTCCGCCCCACCCTTGCCTTAGGTTAGGCCAAAGCGATGCTCCCCAGAGGTGACCATGGGCCCTGGCTCCTGTCCCCACACTCACCACCACCATGTGACCCCCTCTTCTCACTTGGTCTGAAACGGCAAGCTGATGACCTCTGCAGGCCTGAGAGCTTCCTCCCTGAGTGCTTTCTAAGGAAGGGCCATGTCCACCCACCCCAAGGGCTGGCCAGCAACCCAGGTGGCCCCCCAGGAGGAACACGCACGTTGATGGCGGCAACCATCACCAGGCTGGACAGGTACGTCCGCAGCCACAGCTCCTGCACTGCCTTCCAGTACTCGGCGTAGTGAGCTGGGTTCCTCCTGCATATCTCCGTCAGGTCCAGGCCGGCGGAGAAGACCCTGGGGCAGTCCTGGGGGGGGGGTGAGGGCACCGTCAGAGTCTGCCCCGGGGACCCAGGGGGTGTACAGGCACTCGAGGGCCAGAGGAGCTGAGGTCATGCTCAGCAGCAGGATGCCGCCCCCAGACGCCCTGAGCTGGGGGCTCCGGGGACTCAGCTGGGACCCCCTGGCCTGTCCCCTCTGCATCCTGCCATATTCTTCCCCTTCCAGCTTCAAACAGGACAGGGAGGCGGCAGGGCCAGGTGCTCCCCAGGGACATAAAATGAGGGCCCTGTGTACCCATGCGCACGGCCCAGGCAAAGGAGTCAGAGGTTGGGGAGGCTCCTGACATCAGAGAGGACAAGCATTCTGGCTAACCCCAAAGGGCCAGCAAACCACAGACCCGCCAGAGAATGAGGGAGCGGCGAGCAGTCAAGAAGACACCCCTCCCCTCCGCCACGGGCCATCACTCCTGAGACTGAAGGCTGGGGTGGGGGTGCAGACAAAGACAGAAGGGGACCAGTGCTCCCAGTGTGGACACCAGGTTCTGGGCACTCAGTGAAGAATGTAGGCCGGGGCAGGAGGGGACCCCCGGCTGTCACAAGGGGACTCTGTGCCTGGGTTTCCCGCAAGCCATCGCTGGAGCATGTCTGGTGCCCGAGGCTGCTGTGAGGTTGCTCAGAGCTGGCTACTGTCGCCAAGGGCCGCTGCAGACAACAGCCCCCCTTCCCCTCAGTGTCCATGAGGAGGGGCGGCCACATTCAACATCCCCTACATCCTCATACAAAGTGACCGCAGCCAAATGCAGGGCAGGCGTAAACGCGCCCCAAGCCTCTCATACACACAGTACCCATGTGTGCATGGCACCTGCAGGCTGGCTTTGTTTGCATGGAACGTGTGTCACTCTTGCCTCTAAAAAGCACCCCTGGGGATGGGAAGGTAGGCTGTCACCTGCCAGAATCTTGGGGGATGGTGGTGAACCACTCTGCTCCGAGGATGTAGCAGGATGGCCATCTAGCCTTCCAGCCTTCCTCCTTAACCTCTTCCCACCACGAGCCCCTGGCTCCTCCTCCCCGCCACCCTCCAAATTCAACACACGTTCTCAGCACCGAAGTGGACGGGCAGATGGTGCGGCCCATGGTCCTGGCACTGGAGGGAAGCAAAGGCAAAGAATTCTATTCTGGATGCGAGCGAAGCAACTGCATCAATGCCAGCCGGGGCGACTTCTGCCAGACAGAAGGCATGGGGGCTGGCCTGCTTCTGCGACTTCCGACCTCAGTGATTCTTCTGCAGTGGGTCGAGGTCAAGAGTGAATGAGCAAGGGAACCTGCTGTCTGTTCTCGCTCCCTCCCCTGACCCCACTGTAGCAGGGGCCCTAATAAAGCCTTGCCTGAATTTCTTGTCAGGCCTCTAGTCAATTTCTATTGGATGAGCAAGGCCAAGAACCCTGGTTGGTATCAGATTTATGGCCCCCAGTGTGTGGCTCATCCCTTTCTGCGGAGGGGATCTGGGCACCTCTGGGGCCCCTGAAGGCAGCTTCCCGGTGGGCAGCAAGTGCCCACTTGAACCCTGCCTTCCTGACTCTGGGGGCTCAGGTCCCTCATCTAGGCAACACTGTCCCCGCCTTCTCGTCCTTTCCCCTCTCCTGCTGTTTCTCTGCTTCTCCTCTCTGTCCTCTCCTTTCCAGAGTGCACACCGGGCAGCCACAGCCTCACTCCTCTCGGCTGGTGAGACCTCTGGCCACCCACGGTGCACCTCGACCTACGGCCAGCAGAGGCCGGAGAGGCTAGCCTCACTCATGCAGACCTTGGCCTGGCGCGCCATCCCTGCCCAGAGTCACAAGAATGACAGGCTCAGTCCTCATGTCAGACAGTGGCTGGAAGGCCCATTGTCCTGGTGCTGACTCACCTTTACCCTCCTGTTCTCTTACACTTTCTCAGTCTTTTCCGTCCCTCCCATTTTACCTCTCCCTTGATCCTCATACCTGCACTCCCATCCTTTTTTATCTGGAAAACTTGCCCATGTCTACAAGTTTTTGTCATTGCTATCTTCGTCTTAGGTCGTTTAGTCTGTCCAGCTGCCCTGCTGAGGTGGGCACGGTGGAGGACTTAAACCTTGAAATACAAAAGCAGCCCTTGTATTGTATATCTCAAACACTGCTTGAGACTCTACTCTTGGGTTACTTGGTGGGATTTTAAAGAACAGAAAGGAGCTTTCGTTTCTCCCTCCTCTGCCTCTGCAATGCAACTGCTGATGGCATGCTCTGGAACTACCTAATTCATCTGAAGTCCCTCAGAATGAAGGAAAAAAGCGTGGGGGAAGGGCATTTTAAATTCAAGTGGGAAAACTATGAGGCCTCCGGCTCTGTCTTTCTGTAAAAATTAACTTGTAAATGGGCTGTCTTCAATTAGCTTAAAGGCAATTGAGCCCTTATATATTCTCAGAAACATAGAAGAGGCTCATCCGAATACATTTTGGGCTCCTGTGATCTGGGAAAATAGTCAATATTTAATTAATATCTGGTATTAGCGCTGGCTTAAGCCTGTGGGTTTAATTAACACAGACCTGTACTTTAGAGTCACCCACATTAAGTATAACACTTTCATTGTACCTAGGGTTACTGAAAGGAAGTGCATACTGTTCCTGTTATAAAATTTGTCACCAGGGAAACAACCTGACATGATTAAATTTTTAAGTAAATGTAAGTAGGGTTAGAGCTTTTTGGTAAACTCTAGAGGAATAGTTTTGTGTTGAAAGCATCCATCTAAAGCAGTCCCTCCCAATGTTGATAACTTTAAAACTAAGCAAAATGAAAGGAATTCATTGGGTTCAAGGACCATTTCAAATAAGATGAAACAATGAGAACACTGCTGGCTAAACAAGTGTAAGCTGACCTACTTTTGTCTTCTTATGAAAGAGAAAAGAAGCCACTTGGTGCTATCTTGAGATGGCCTCTGCCAACCTACAGAATGCCAGTGCAGAAGGCCCTTCATGGCGGCTTAAGGAAAGTTGGGTGTGTGTTTTCAGAAGGGTGTATGAGGAGCAGAAATACGTTTTGTTTGTTAAAGGAAAAAGAATGATTCTGTCCTAAAGCTGGTTATTTCTCAATGGAAAGAGCAAGGGACAAGGTATGGCTAATGAAAGTTGCAGAAGGTCTGCAGAAGAGAAACACGGAGAACAGTTTTTATGTGGTCAGGACTTTCCAAGGTTGAAATCAATTTAATTGGGTAAATGGGTTTTTTTTTGGGGGGGGGGTAAATGGGTTTTATTCAGAGCAGGCTGATGCAAGACGTGATTTGGTTTCTGTCTCTCCTAAGAGAACAAAGTTTTCCTGGAATGCCGTGTTTGACATCAGATTGTGTGAGTTTCTGTGCCTTTAAGTGATCTGTAATGACCTTTGAAATCTTTGTTTTCCACCTTAGATCAAGAAATAATTGTTTCACAGTGACCTCGATTCTGTCAACTTATGATTCTATCTATCTATTCTATCTAAAACATTGTGAGATTTTGGGTGGACTTTTCAAATATCAAATTGAAATTACAGATCTTTTGACGTCCAGCTAACTTTGAAACTGACGTCCCCAGAGAGAGATCCAAAGCTAACTGGGTTCACTGGGTGTGTTAAATTCCGTGGGAAACACTGTCCAAACTCACTGTTGCTGGTCTCAGATGGGACCATTGGGCTCTTCCCAGTTTTATCGCGACCACCAAACATACAGGGAGGGGGCTTGGGGTGCTTCCACTGTCCAGTCTCTCTCCTTACTCTATGTCCAAAAATCCCAAGGGAACACTCCCAGCTTGAGGCCCTCCGGTCCTGGCCCTGTGACATTTCCCACTGCTCCCAGCTCCAGTTCCTCCAGGATCTCCTTCCCTCCAGGCTCCGGCAGCCCAGACATTGTGACTACCTACTGGGCTGGCCACTTCCAAGCAGCCCACTTCCTAGGCTTTCAGTTCAGTTCAGTTCAGCTCAGTCGTATCCGACTCTTTGAGACCCCATGAATCACAGCACGCCAGGCCTCCCTGTCCATCACCAACTCCCAGAGTTCACTCAAACTCATGTCCATCGAGTCAGTGATGCCATCCAGCCATCTCATCCTCTGTCATCCACTTCTCCTCCTGCCCCCAATCCCTCCCAGCATNGAACTCTCTTGTTTTTTTCCATGATCCAGCAGATGTTGGCAATTTGATCTCTGGTTCCTCTGCCTTTTCACATGCACAGTCTCAAGCAGGTCACCCCCACATCAGGGACACTGTTACATACATCATAAGACGTGAATGTCAGAGACAGCAGATCCCCCTCCGGAGAGCCCTGGTGGCACACTGGCACTGGCTAGGAGGGGCCCTCTGGGGAACCCCTCGTGCGAGGGACCAATGACCAGAGATGGCTGGCTAGGAATCGACAGGAGAGCAGAGGACACTCAAAACCCCGGAAGGTGAGAAGGGCATTTGGAGAACCCTCGAACCCCTTCTGACAAAAGCTTCTTGGTGAAATGCCTCTGGGACCCAGGACTTCATTTCTAGGAGCGCTCTTGGCCGAAGGTTTTTCAACATGGGAGGATTCTCTTCTAAGCCAGAAGAAACACCTCTGGACTGTATCCTTAAAAACTGGAAATCTAAAAAAACAGATAGGCTGAAAAGGGAAAAACTTAAAACTGTACTCTAACACTGCCTGGCCTTTATATAAGTTGGGGGGATGGAGAAAAACTGTGAAGGAAGAATTATAAACATACATACAAACTCAAAATATGCCTTCCTTCTTTTACATGCCCATGCAGCTATCTGGAAAGAAAGGCGATTTTTATCATACTTTTTTAGAAAGAGGACTTGGGGCTGAGATTTACATCTCATAGAAGCAAAACCCTAAATGAGGCTAGATTACCTGGCCAAGATTATACCTGATGAGGGTTGATTCAGTTCAGTCGCTCAGTCATGTCCGACTCTTTGCAACCCCATGAATTGCAGCATGCCAGGCTTCCCTGTCCATCACCAACTCCCAGAGTTCACCAAAATTCACATGCATTGAGTCAGTGATGCCATCCAGCCATCTCATCCTCTGTCGTCCCCTTCTCCTATCCCCAATCCCTCTCAGCGTCAGGGTCTTTTCCAATGAGTCAACTCTTCACATGAGGTGGCCAAAGTATTGGAGTTTCAGCTTCAGCATCAATCCTTCCAATGAATAATCAGGACTGATTTCCTTTAGTACTCACTGGTTTGATCTCCTTGCAGTCCAAGGGACTCTCGAGTCTTCTCCAACACCACAGTTCAAAAGCAGCAATTCTTTGGCGCTCAGCTTTCTTTATGGTCCAACTCTCACATCCATACACAACTACTGGAAAAACCATAGCTTTGACCAGACAGACTTTTGTTCGCAAAGTGATGTCTCTGCTTTTTAATATGCTGTCTAGTTTGGTCATAGCTTTTCTTCCAAGGAGCAAGTGTCTTTTAAGTACATGGCTGCAGTCACCATATGCAGTGATTTTGGAGCCCCCCAAAATAAAGTCTCTCACTGTTTCCATTTTTCCCCCATCTATTTGCCATGAGTGATGGGACTGGATGCCAAGATCTTAGTTTTCTGAATGTTGAGCAGAAAAGGAGTGGTTTGTGCAACTGCCAATACTTTTTGTTACATATGAAGTTAACATTTCCTTCCAGGTAGAAACCAAGGCCAAGAAAATCTGTCAACAAGCCATTTGACATCCACAGATAATTATCTACTAATCCTTGCCACTCAGAGTGGGCAAGGAAATGAAAACTGGCTCTCTAGCTCATTCTCTTTGATCCCACAAGGCATAAAAAGTCTTCTGCCAGGAAGGTTTCATTTTCTCATAGCCTTTGTCAGGCATATGATTTATGCTGCGTTTTGTCTCACGCTGTTGTCTGCCTACTGATGTAAACCTGTGACTAAGACTGTTCGGTCCAAGGAGGATTCAGAAGGAAAAAGCCTGCCCTCTGAGACCTCAGCTCTAGGACCTGCCTGCAGACGGATGGGGAGCACTGCTCTTGGAACAAGCACAGTCTTGGGGGCCAGCCTGGGTGCCAGGAAACTGTTGAAAACCAAGTCTGCACAGGGTCCAGACTTCGTGAAGTCACGTGGTTTCAAGGTCACCCCTGCCCAAAGGAACCCACTCTCACCTACATCCAGGCCCAGGTATGGAGCACTGAGGCCTGCCTCAGGGTCTGGCCCCACAACTGCGTGAGCCTGGGAGGCAGCCGGGGACAGAGGCATCAGCCGCCTGCGGGCGAACCAGCTGCCCACATCCTGGCTCCCTCAAGTCACACCCAGGACTGTGACCCCTGGAAGGCCTGCAATCACACCCGCACTTGGGCCGCCTGGGTTTTCTCCAGCCTGTGATGTGTGTGAAGGGCTTTCTGAGCTTGGGGCCTTGTGGGGAGCTGAGGAGCACTCACGGAAGTTAGGATGACACCGCGGAAGGTCTTGTCGTTCTCCAGCTTCTCCAGGCTGATGACCAGCTCCGTCAGCAGCTCCAGGCTGAGGGAGTTTACGGGGGGATTCCTGAACTTCAACACAGCTACCCCTAATTTCAAAACAAAGAGGACAAAGCTTGTGCCGGCACAAGAAGGGTGCCCCCAGTCACCTATGGGAAGGCCATGGGGAGACATCCAGCTGTTGGGTTTTTTAAACTGAGGTGAGATTCACGTATATTATAATAAAGGGAGTGCGTGTACACATCCCTGTACACATCGGCAGTTGCATTCCTCCCATCCCAGCCCTTGTGTGTGTGTACTAAGTCACTTCAGGCGTGTCCGACTCTCTGAGACCCTATGGACCAAAGCCCACCAGGCTCCTCTGTCCATACGATTCTCCAGGCAAGAACACTGGAATGGGTTGCCATGCCCTCCTCCAGGGATCTTTCTGACCCAGGGATCACTAATCACTGATCTCCTTCTTGTTCCTATAGACTTGCTAACTGTGGACATTTTATGGAAGTGGAATCATAGAAAATATGTGACCTTTTGTGTCTGCCTGCTTTCACTGAATGTTTTTTTTCAAGGTTCATCCACGAAGTAGCAGGTGTCAGTGATTCATTCCTTCTCAAGGTCAAATAACTTTCCATGATCTGTGTACAGCACGTTCTGCTTATCCACTCACCAGCCAGTGGATACTTGAGTTAGTTTCACCTTTTGGCTATTGAAGAGTAATGCTGCTGGGAGCACTCACATACACATTTTTGTTGATCTTTTTTGGGGGGGTTTAAATGCATTTTACTTTTAGACAACCTACATGACACGTTTTTTTCCCTCACAAACAATGCCTCCGCTCCAAATAAAGCAATGTTCAAAACAAATAAAGAACTCACAATGATATCAGTCCAATTTTCTCCCACATACCAAGTCTGACATCCTCATGGGAGCAGACAGCCTTATTGTAAGTGAGCAACTCTAAGAACTAGATGTGTGAGGAGGAACTCCAGTGGGGGGTTCTGGTTCACACTTGTTTAAGGGTCAAGGGTAAGAATATCAGGGGCTAGATGTTCTTAAAACTCTCCATTTATACATTCATTTTGCCAGCAGCAGGAAAAGCGGAAGTGAAGGGCTTACCCCTGTGATCAGTGCAGCTACTGGCCTGGCTGAGGCCGTCTGTTCCCACGGCCTGGCCCAAGGGCATACCCTAGGGGCTTGAGAAATGTCATCCTACGCAGAAGAATCAATCAGAACTTTCAGAAGTGATCTCCCCAAATGTGGTGCGGAGCTAAGTTTCTGAAGCTGACTCTGGATCTTTGCTGTTTAGTGAGACAATATCTAAGAGTTTGGGGGAAAGGGAGAGGTCAAAGGTGAACAGATGGACTTGGATATCACCAGGTAAATAATCACACCCCTGGCATGGGATGGGTATAAAGTAAATGTTTCTTAAATGTTGAACAGAATCCAAAATCAGCTTTTTAAAAAATATATTATTTTTAATGGGGGGATAATTGCTTTACAATATTGTGTTGGTTTCTGCCATACATAAACATGATAGCACTTTGGCACTTAAATGAAAACATTTTATAAAGCACTTTTACTCCACTAATTCCTCCAAGTCTCAAGATGCCTGAAGGCCACCTGGGTCTGGCAATGAGGACAGAACCATGCTTGGCTTTGACCTCAAATTCAACCTCCTACCAGGATAAGCCAGAAATGTTTAGGAGGCTCGGAGGTGGGAGGCCACAAGACAGCTCGTTTTAAAATGTGAATCTGTCTGTCTCTGCCCCCAAGCCTGCTCAGGACCTAGCTCTGAAGGGCTCTCTGGTGGAGAAAGCACAGCTTTCTCTTTCAAAAATGCTCTTTCTACCTCTTTTTTAACCCACCTTGGAGACTTTTAAGAGGTGTTCTGATGGGGGTGGGTAGGAGTGATTTACTTGTGGCTCCTGGCTGTAATTAAAAAATATCTGCTGGGTTCTGTGCCACCTGGGAGTATTAACAAAAAGTTAAAAATGTTATTCCAAGATGCTTCCAATTATTTTCACTTCCAAAGTTAATAGCTTATATAAGGAGCACATACCCCAAACTTTAAAAACAGAAACATGTTTATCTTCATAATGAACTGGGGCCGGGGGCTGGTGGTAGTGGTGGTAGTCGTGGCGAAACAACTTGACTGGTGATGACCCTTAGCTTTGAACTCAACAGAAACTTCAAAATCAGGCTTTATCTCGGGATCTTTAGAAATTCGAGCGCTTTCCCGGGTCCAGATTCTAGGTCTGGGTCAGGAGCCAGGGGTCCCGCGGAGCCGGGCCCCACCGCGGGGATGCCGGGCGCTCGGGGGCGCTTACCTGAGGCCGAGTCCGGCTCCACGAGCACTCGTTGGCTTCCGAAGCGCCGCGCGCCGTCCCCGCCGCCGCCGCCGGCCGCCGCCGCCTCCGTGCGCCCAAGAGTCGTGCCCCGGAGCAGCGCCCCTGCGAAGGTCGGCGAGAGATCCGTTTTCCCGCGAGCCCCGCGCCCCCGCGCCGCCGCGCCGCCGCGCCGCCGCGCCGCCGCGCCGCCGCGCCCCC
>SJYA01002892.1:1631241-1736506 GCA_006410615.1 Neotragus moschatus
GCCGCCGCGCCCCCGCGCCCCCGCGCCCCCGCGCCCCCGCGCCGGTCACGCACACGGACGGAGCAGAGAGCGCGCAGGGAAGCGCACTCCCGACGCCAGCGCCATCTTGGCCGAGAATGGGCAGGTGGCGGCGCCGGGGTGTGATCTTGCCGTCTGCCCCGCCCCCGGGGCCCGGGCCGCTCCTCCAGGGCGGAGCCTCGGGCTCCGCGGAGCAGAGCGTCTGGGCAGACTGGACTGCACGTAAGTCACGGAGCCAGAGGTTTGCGCTCAGCGGCGGCAGGGGTTGCGGGGACCTGGCTCTGGCCACCCCGCAGAGCGTGGGCACTGGAGCGCCACTTTCTGCTGGCGACCAGATTTGCAGCTGCTAGCTTAGCCTGGGGCAGAACAGCCTGGGGACAACTGACCTTTCACCTTCTCAAGAGGCAGCTCATTTTACCGGGGCTCCTCCTGGGGGAGGGGGAGGGAGAGGCGACAGCTTCCCTTTGCCCTCAATCCTGCTGAGCACACACTGTGCTGGCATTGTTTGAAAACACTGGACACAGTAAGGGCCAAGGGATTATGTCTTAAACGTTCTTCCTTTTGGAACAAACTCATTTTTGAGGTGGGGAAGTTTTTCCATGGCCATCTAACACAGCAGTGAAAGAGATCCACCTTTTTGGTCGGGCAGAATTCAAGGCTCCTGGAACACAGTTGATAACTTCCCTGGTGGTCCAGTGGTTAAGACTATGCTCCCAAGGCAGAAGGCAGGATCCTGGCCAGGGAACTAAGATAAACACTTTCAAAGTTTTCCTGGTTAAAGTGTTTTGCAGCTATGACTTTGGAAATGAAACCAAACATTTATTTTAGGCAATTGTGTTTAATTCCCTAACAACTGACTCGGCCTTTGGGGGCAAGGGGCAGGAAGGAGGCAGTGAACCCAGCAGACATTGCACTCTAATCCTAGGTTTATTCAACACAGTTCTTTTAATCTACACAACGAAGTACAAACACAACATCATCTAAATGCTACAAAGTTACAAAACTCAAAACAAAATTTATAGTACTGACTGTACAATAAAAGCTGAAAAAGCAATGTACACGTTGCCAAGGTAACCAGCAAGACCACCAAGAATACCAACACAGTGGAGTTGGGGTGGGGTGGGGTTCTGTGATGACCTGGCAGAGCTGGCTCTCAACAATTTCAGAAAGAAGGGGTCTGTGTGTCCTTGCACACGGCTACGTGTGTAAAGAACCATTCTGGGCAGATGATGGGGGTGGGGGTGGTATTTGACCCTAGAGGTTAGAAGAGGACTCAGGCTGGGCCAGGCTAACAGGAATAGCAGTTGCCTAAAAGCACGCATTTCTGGTGGGACCCCGAGACCGGCCCCAGGTCATCTGTGGAATGCGAAAATGGGCTCCTAGGCTGGGGCTATTCCCCCACCTGGAGTCCCCTGCTCACCTCTGCTGGCTCTGCCACTAAACTGACTCTCAGGAACTAGAAACGTGGAATTGCTCTAGCTAGAAAACTGGAGAGCATCTTTACAAGCACGACCCCAGACCCACAACACTCCTGCCGCTGGAACCCGCCGCTGGGGCGATGTCTGATTGCTGCCTCCACCGCTGGGGAGATGTCTGATCGCTGCCTCCTCCACCTTGAAGCCTGCCCCGAGGGAGGGATTTCTTCCCTGTGACCCCTCTGGAAACCAACAAGAGCAGTGGGAGGGAGTCGCAGGGGCGGAGCTCCGGGCCCCGCCTATCGGGAGGAGTTGGAGCTGGAGCGGCTGCGGTGGCGGCGGCGGCCAGGCGAGCGGGAGCGACGACGCGCAGGCGAGCGACGGCGTGGGGAGCGTGACCTGCGGGGAGAGGAGACACAGTGTCAGACGGGAAACCCACGCCCATGACCACAGGGTTGCAGCCGCCTTCACACAGAGTGGCATGGCTCTAACTTGCCAGTCACACAGCTAGATCTCTCTGGGTGGCGCCAACAGAAGCCCTGGGGAAGACGGAAAAGTTCCGGAGACTTAGGGTTCTGTCTCCGAGGGCGGTGCGGTGCAGCTGGCCACCGCTAGCAGAGGAGGGACGGCTCAACCCCGGCCTCTGCCAAGGCTGTTCCCTACTACTCTGACCCTTCGGGTCTTCTCACAGAGGGCAGGGAGGGGCCACACCTCTGCAAGTCCCTCAGTCGGGCAGCTCTTCCCTTCCCGGGCTGGAAGGAACTCGAGGACCTCCAAGGCCACCTGTGCCCATGCTGCTTCCCCACCCCCATCAGGGGGCAGGCAGGGCTGGACAAGGCCCCAAAGTCACTGCCCCCTCACTTTGTTTTATCAATAAATAAAGGGAAACTGGTCCTAATCACCCCCCTATGAAGCCCCTGAGTGACCCACCTTCTTCTTATCCGTGGGGGTGTCCTGCGCCACATAGGAGGAGGTGGCAGCATCCTCCTGGGAGGACTGAATCTCCGGGGGGGTGGCCGGGGCCAGGGGGCTAGCACAGCGGTGGCAGTGATCTCCTGGCCATCGATTTGTCCTATTGAAAAAAGGGTAAAGTCACAAAATACCTATCTAACAAGCACCTACCCTGGTGTGCAAGACAGAAAGGAGCTTGAGGGAACAAGGACAACCTACTCTTTGGTCACAGAGAAAAAGAAGCTC
The DNA here is from genome assembly GCA_006410615.1 of Neotragus moschatus. NCBI lineage: Eukaryota > Metazoa > Chordata > Mammalia > Artiodactyla > Bovidae > Neotragus > Neotragus moschatus. Next base: position 1,633,872 of record SJYA01002892.1, read on the forward strand.
ATAATCGCTATCACTGGAGGTTTCATCAGGAGACCCACTGGGGGCAGGACCCTAACCCAGGACTTCATTTTGGTGTGCTGGATAGCCTTCTGGGGAAGCCCATTCAGGTCGGCACCTAAAGAACCGGCAGGAGCCTGCTTAGTGAGGGGAGGGCTGTGCCCCCACCCTGAGCTGGAAGTGTGTGTTGCACCTGGACGTCCTCCTTGCAGGCAACAGGAAGGGGACAGGAGAGAGGAGCGAGGAGACCAGTCGGGCTTCAGCAGGACAGAGATGGGGTGAAATATAAGAACTCAAGGGATGACAGGAGGGACAATCCTGGGAGCCTGCTAATGGGTCAGGTGAAGGATGATTGGCACCAGGTGTCTGGAAGAGCTGTGATTTGGGAATGGAGGGGAGGGGGGAAGGGTTGCATCAGACCAGGAACTAATTCAGGGGTAGGGAACAAAGGACAGGATATTCAGGAGACTTCAAGTCTGCTAAAGAAAGTATGCAAAAAGTGCCTCAGGGAGGGGAGTCTGTGTACAGCCAGTACTAAAGCCACACAAGTGAAACTGCAGAATTGCGAGGAGAGGCAGCTCAGAATGGGGCATGAGGAACCTGCAGGGTCTCAGGGAGAGAAAGAATGAAGGAAACTGAGGCAGAGACCCAACAATCCCAGAGGACCAAGCACAGCCAGTGTGTTCCCAAAGGGTGGGTGGCAGGCTCTTCTACCTTCTCAGCTTCTGCTTTCAAGAGAACTTCTGAGGTACTGACTTACAACAGTACAAATCCAAGATGTGCACCTATGTTTGTAACATACTTGAAAGGCTTAAGTAGATACAGCCTAAGGTAGCCCTGGCCCATGAAAGTGAAAGTGAAGTTGCTCAGTCGCGGCAGACTCTTTGCGACCCCATGGATGGCAGCCTACCAGGCTCCGCCATCCATGGCATTTTCCAGGCAAGAATACTGGAGTGGGCTGCCATTTCCTTCTCCAGGGGATCTTCCCAAACCAGGGATTGAACCCGGGTCTCCTGCATTGCAGACAGACGTTTTACCATCTGAACCACCAGGGAAGCCCAGGCCAAAAGCTACTCCTGGTTANCAGCCTACCAGGCTCCGCCATCCATGGCATTTTCCAGGCAAGAATACTGGAGTGGGCTGCCATTTCCTTCTCCAGGGGATCTTCCCAAACCAGGGATTGAACCCGGGTCTCCTGCATTGCAGACAGACGTTTTACCATCTGAACCACCAGGGAAGCCCAGGCCAAAAGCTACTCCTGGTTAGGTATTGCATGGGCACTGACTATGTAACAACAAAGGGAAAAAAAAAAAAGGGAAAAAAAGGAGAAAAGTCATCCTCTAGCTGGTGCAGCTAAATCGCTTCAGTCATGTCCGACTCTGTGCGACCCCACAGACGGCAGCCCACCAGGCTCCCCGACTCCTGGGATTCCCCAGGCAAGAACACTCAAGTGGGTTGCCATTTCCTTCTCAAATGCATGAAAGTGAAGTCACTCAGTCGTGTCCCACTCTTCGTGACCCCATGGATTGCAGCCCACCAGCCTCCTCTGTCCATGGGATTTTCCAGACAAGAGTACGGGAGTGGGGTGCCATTGTCTTCTCTCATCCTCTAGCTACCTGCCAGTAAAAACCAAGCCCTTCCATTTCTTTCTGGAGACTGAGTGGTTCCATTCAGCATAATACAAGGAGACAGACAAAAAGTCCTACCAGAATCTTATGACAAAATGGAGTATTTATCATCACACACATCTTGAATGTGTCTAAGCCTCTTAAATTTTTAGCAAGTGCTCAGATTCCGTCAAACACAAGACTGACAGTGTCTAAAACAAAGGCTTGACTCACAAAGTTACAATCTGATGCCTGCAGAGTGACGGATTCCAGTGTATGCTGAACTCCTAATAACACTCCAGGGGGATTTAAGGAGACTGAAACAGACTTAGAAGTACTGAGGAAAATTCTGTACTATACAAACTCTACCAGGGTTCAAGGGCAATTATCTTTCAAACTTGTAAGAGGGCCTCCAAGGATGCCAAGGTTCTCAGGGGTTCAGACTCTTCTCCCCACTCAGCCTGGCAGCCCACGTGGGGCTCGGGCACTCCTGGCTCAGCTCAGCTGCCTGGAGGACAGAAGCAGGAAGGGCCCAGCGAAACCCACACTCCTTAAAATGCTGCCTATTCAAGATGCAAAACGACTGACAAATGTTCAGTCCTTCAAAGGTTGTCAAAGCCAATACAAAGTGGCTGTAAACATCACCAACAGTTAAGATGCATTTTAGGAAGAGGTAAATTTGTGGATTTAGAAAGTTATCTTAAAAATGCTAAGTTTTAGCAAAACAAAGTAACTCAGGATTAAAGAAAACATTCCCATATAAAAATGTTTCATTATAGTCAAATGCTTTGTGAAGAAAAAAATCCTTCATTTGTTCCTTAAGTTTTAACAGATTGTAATATTCTTACAATGCTAATATATTCATATTTGATGAATACTTTTTCAAGAATAACGCTCTGTAAAATATGTTTTTGGTAAACACACGCCCACTGAGTAAGAACTGGAATCTTGACAGAACTCCAAGGAAATTCTCACATGCAGCCAGACTGGAGATCGGTTCTCATCACACCAGGTATGGTGGGCAGCTGGCCTGGGACAGGTCAGAGCAAGGCTGGACTCACCCCCGTCCATGTGCTTCAGCGCCTTCTCAGCCTCGTCTGGATTCTCGAACTCCACGTAGGCGTAGCCTTTAGACAGATGGGGGTGCATCCTTTCTACAGGCATGTCAATCATCTTGATTTTCCCATAGGTAGAGAATATCTCCATGATGTGATCCTAGGGAGGAAGAAGGGTCACATAGGCTCACTCTCCCATCACTTGTGTAGAAGTCAGAGAACTTGCCGCACAATGACCACACCCTCAGCAACCTAAGCACACACACAAAACATATTCCGTTAAAAGGAAGTAGCCAGTGCGCTACCTGGTCACATGCCACCAACTCAGCCCTCAGAAATGCTGCATTCTACGTTTACCTTCTGGCAGAGGCGGGCTTCTCGTTTTCCATTTTAAACATCTGCAAGAATCACCCCAATGTCCACTGGACAGAAGCAGGATTCCTCACCTTGGTCACATTCCTGGTGAGCCGCCCAATGTGTACTTTGGTGGGTTTAGGGGAAGGGCTCCGCCTTTTCCTTTCCTTTTCATCTCTTTTGGGTGGTTTGGACCTAACAGAAAAATTATAAAATCTTATTAAGACAGTGAAACTCCTTTTTTGGTCTACTTTGGTAATAACTAATGGTAACCTTAGAGCCCCAGTCTATAAATTTAGGTCGCAGATAACTCGAGTTTTGGAGGTAATCCCCTGAATTGACCAGTCCCTTGTGGAGAAGAGGGGCTGGAAGGGGGCTCACTTGGAGCGGGAACGCCGCCTGTTGTCATGTCTGCGCCGAGAAGGGCTCGGGGAGCCGGAGGAGCTGCTGGAGCTGGAGCTGCGCGACGTGCTGGAACTTCCCGAGCGGCTTGAAGCCGAAGACGAGCTGGAGCCGCTGCTGGAGCCCGTGCTGGTGCTGGAGCCCGAGCTGGAGGTAGAGCTGGACCGGGACCTGAGGGCCGAGAGGGAGGGGTCACCAGCGGGAGCAGTGCTGCCTCACCGCAGACAAGTCAAGAGGAACCACTGGGCTCGTATTCTCAAGGCTCAAGGCTTTCCCCAGCACCCACGGACACCCTCCAGCCCCATCCTAACAAAGCCCTTGCAGGGACAGAAACAGCATATGTACCGTGCATGTTCCGTGCAGTGACAGGACTGCTTCCTACCTACACAGAAGCCTTGCCTATTGGGAGGAAAAGGAGCAGTCTGGCAAGTCAGAGCCCCCGGCTCAGCTTGGAAGGCAGCTACTGACTGACACAGGCTGGTTTTCAACAAAAGGAAAAGGAAAGAGCCAGGCTAGGATGATCCAACCACAACTCCAAATCAAAAGCACGTGACAGAAAAGCATAACTCAAGACGTTGCATTCCTAATGCCTCCAAAAAAGAAAAAACAAACATACCAACACCATCCTCTGTATGATCAGAGCAAAGCCCAAACCAATCTGCCATAAATTAGTAATCTGAGTGTTTTCTTTATCAATAAAAAGAAAGAACACTCTGCAGGCTCTTTGGGAAAGAAGAGGGCCATGGCCTTGGAAGTAAGGCCCTGGCAAGGCCCTGACCTGCCAGTCCCACCTGGTGCTGCTGCTCCCGCTGGAAGCACTGCGCCTCTTCCGAGTCTTATCCCTGCCACGATCCTTCTCGCTCGACTCCTTGGTGGCCCCTTTATCTTTAGATCGGTCCTTGGACTTCTCATCAGAGCGGTCTTTGCGTTTGGTGGGAGAAGGCGCCCTGGACAGTGAGGGAGAGTGTGAGATGACATGCCCCTTGGGCTGAACCCTGAAACCACAGCACAACCCAAAAGGGGATGCAAAGGGCTACAGAAACCCCAGACCACCACAGAGCAAAATGGTCTGTGGCTTAGGACACTTTCACTCTAAAATTCAAGATATTTCCAATGTCCCCCTTTCTGAGGGTCCCTAGCAACGAGCACCCCGAAAGTAGCACTAGAAAAATCTGACAGAAGGATTACCTAGTGCTGGACTTTTTATTATTTTCTTTGACTCCTAGCAAGCTCTTCTTTTTCACTCCTGATAAATCCATTCTCCCCTTCTGAGGTGTTCAAAGCAGCAATGGCGGCCTCACTTATCTGAACTCTCACGTCTAACTTGAGTCTGAGAAACGATCCCTAATCGATTGCAATTTACGCCAAAGTGCAGCCTAATAACAAGATAAAAGGATTCACAGAGTAAATTGGCAAGGCAACAAATCTACTTTGCAGTCAAAAGCTGAGCATAGGAGCAGGCAACAAGGAACACAGTCAGCAGTGTGCATCTACCAAGCCAGGAACACTTGGGCCGGGTCCATTTCCTCAGGGGATCCTGCCTCCACAGGAGGCACATGAAGAACTGTCAGCTCAGCTTGTCTTTTTCTTAACCAATGGTGTGGGTGGTGGGGTCCTGTTCTTTGACAGGTAGTACAATGCCCATTTCTCACCAGTTTTACGGTAAGCCCTCTACAGTCCTTTAGAGACACTACAGGAGCACATTTGCAGGCAGAGCAGAGAAAACCCTAAGTGACAGGATTCGACCTCGCTTCACTGCTGGAATCTTTGCAGGATACATTGGATAGATATTATGACTGGAAGCAAAAACCATTTCAAGTGACTGGTAACAGTATCAAAACATTTAATAACCAAACGAACAAAACGTCCCCCATAAACATTTAAAAAATAGTAAAGTCAGACAAAATANAGGATTCGACCTCGCTTCACTGCTGGAATCTTTGCAGGATACATTGGATAGATATTATGACTGGAAGCAAAAACCATTTCAAGTGACTGGTAACAGTATCAAAACATTTAATAACCAAACGAACAAAACGTCCCCCATAAACATTTAAAAAATAGTAAAGTCAGACAAAATATAACAGAAATGTAACTTGTAGAATCTAGGTGGTGGTTCTGTGACTATTTGGTGCACTAAATTTTTTCAGCTTTTCTGTATGCTCACATTTTTGGAAATGGATGCATTCACCACATGTAAGGGTTTAGCTAAGTTCCAGGCCTGCAGCATGTACTCAGTAAAAACTACTCAAGAACAAACTATTAATTCATTAGGTGCTCTGTTTCCTGGGGCTGTTGCCTTTAAGTATTTCCAGTGAGGTTTTGCACAATTTGCTTGAGTTGTAGAAGTAAAGATCTCAGGATGTTAGCCTCAACTACTCCTATCTCACCTTCCTGTAAGTAACCTGGACACAGCCCACCAATCGGAATCCTGTTTCCATGTGTGCAGTGCTGCCAAAATGCTGGATAGACATTCTGACTCAAGAAAGAGTGCCCAGCTGTGGACAAATGAGAGTGCACTGTTCTTTTCCAGGGCTACAAAGTCTTTTTAGACATTATGTCTTAAAATGAGAGGGCATACACAAAAAAAGAAGCCAAAATTAAAAAAAAAAAAAAAAGGCACTACAGACAGTAAGGTGTCTGTAACACTAAGCAACACTGTAACAGTTAGCGTGCTTGCTTGGACAATCTGAGTATAATTCAGTGCTTAAGAGTCTNGGAAGACAGTGTGCAGAAGGGAACGCGCCTGCGAGGCGCTGACCCTCCCGCTGAGGCCTGAAGTAGAAGGGCATGCCCGGCCGAAGGAACAAATGATGCGAAGGCTCCTTGGGAGAAACCGGGGCTAGGAAGGTGGAGTTTAGCGTTTGCAGGAACAGAGAACCTGAGCAACGTACGGCGCCAAGGCTTAATCCTGCACTGTCAGAGCCTTCTGGCAAAGGCAGGAAGCTGAGAGAGACCCAGGACGAGGCAGGAAGCTGTCGGAGTAAAACCCGGCGCTGAGCGGGCCAGGGCTTGCGGGTGTGTTTACCGCTGTGTCCCTCCCCTCTCCGAGCTGCGCCTGGCAGGCGGTCAACATTTCGTGACTGTTAGCTGGGGGAGAGAAGGTGCGCTCCCACTCTTGACGGGCGTGTGAACAGGTAGGTGCCACAAGGAAGAGAAGGGAACACATTCAAGACCCTCTTGTGGGGGAAGGAACCAGTGTAGCTTTGAGATGGATCAAATATCAGGGGAAAAGACAGGACAGATCAGCATGGGGCTTGGTGGCTCCGGATAGTTGGATTGATCTGTGATTGAAATCTTCGAGTCATTGGTTTCTTCTCCATGTAGTTTTCCCAGCCAGTGGATGGTGGCCCCTTCCCTTCATCCAGTTCCTCTGGCCCTGTCCAAGGTGTCAAGTGTGCCCCTAAAACTAGCCTGGGCTGAGGGGCATCTGAGGAGTTGGGGATGGAAGACAGTTCTGGGGGTGGGGGTGGGGTGTGGGCAGCCTGCCTTTTGTGTCCTCTGCCTTGGCACCAGCATACCTGGGTGGTGGGGGTTGGCAGTCAGTCTGGGTCCCTGTTCCCCTCTGCATTTAGATTTGGGGAGGGGGGTATTTATTTCTGCACCTCTGTCACAGCTGCCATGGCCACTGATGGAGGCTTATGTGGGACAGAAGTGTGGCTCAGGCCCTGCACCAGTGAAGAGGCCCAGAGGGTCGGTGTTGTGGGTTGGAGGGGGGTGTGTGTGTGTGGCCTTGGTGGGTCAGGCCTGCAGCACCCGGAAGTCTATAAGGAAGCCACGGCAGCGTGTCAGAGCCCCATATTCAGTGCCACATCAGTGTGTGCTGAGAAGGCTTGGAATCCAGAGCCTTTGCCCAGGGACACAGTGACACCCAAAGCGGGGATAGGGCAAGCCTGTGATCTGTGACGGAAGGAGGGTAGAGACACAGCCATCTGGAATCTGGGTTTTTTTTTTGTTGTTGTTAATGCTCTAGAGTAATAGAATTTGGCATGTAAGTAAAATTTGTTAAAGCACATTTTATATTAAATGTAAAAGCCTGATTTATTCACTTACGGATTTAATCCAATTTGTTTCTAAGTATTGTTGATTTCATTATCAAGTGTGTTATCAGCTGTTGAGCTTTAAAATTTTGTGCATCTTGGCTTTTGCCATTTTGAGACTCAGCAGGATGTGTTTGGAAGGAACATGAGAAAATAAAACTCTGGAGGTCCCCCAACCCCAGCCTTCCAGGAGTCCTGGGTTCCTTTCCACCCAGCCCCCGGTGCCAACTTGCTGAGGCCACAGAGATTGAAGGCCCGGGAGCTGTGGCCTTTGGGGACCTCAGGAGGTGGTTGGTGTAGGTTTGATGGATGGAGTGGGCAGGGCTTCCCTGGTCAGGGCCCTGGGTAGCTAGTCCCAGGCCTGGAGCTCCAGACCGTAGGGATCCTGTGGCCCTGACCAGTGTCCTGAGCCTCTCTCCCTTAACCTCCGGGGTCAAGGCCCACCTGCTGATAATATAGGGCTGCACTCACTTTGAGGAGCATGCCCCCATCAAGGCATACTGTCCCCCTCTCTTTATCTGCTATGGGTCTGGCGGCCTCTGCAGTGCCTGCCCTTCCAGGCTGGTACCCTGCACACTGAAAGGGTCAGGGAGTGCCTGGGCTGTATTGGAGGTCACAAAGGCCACACAGGAGCTTTGAGCAGGCATTTGCATCCACTTGTAAAGCACATCAAGGAAGCATGTCTGCCCACTGCTGACAGACTCTGTGCCAAGGGCGGGCATGGTCCAGCCAAGCAGAAGAGAGGTTTGGGTGGGGTCAGGGCAGTTGTAATGTATCAGTGATCCTGGGAGAGGCATTAGAGGAGGGGATGGGTCAAGGGGTACTGACTCCTGTCTGTAGGGGTGAATGCCTGCAACTCCCAAAGGAGCCTTAGAGGGGGAGGTGCCAGCCTGTCCGTCTCGGGAGCCAGGCTGGATCTGAAAGAGCCAGCCAGCTGTGAGGGTCTGTAGTTGTGGGGAGGCCTCCCTGGCTCTGTGTTTACACAGTGTGGGGGTTTCAGGTCCTGAGCACCCCCTGACCACACGAGACACAGACCGCCCAAAGGAGGGGCTGCAGGGCCGGGGGCTGCTGAATGATGGGCTTGGGGGCTTATGCTGGTTTTCGTGCCTGGAACCCTGTGTCCATTTCTGCCCCGGGGAGGTCAGGCATACCAGGTATCACTATATCTGAGCTGCCTCCCCTGGGGCAGGGCACAGGGAGGGCGCGGCCAGAGAAGGGGGCAGGTGTGCCCCATCACTGGATGAGCCACTGTGGCCCCAGGCCTGCTCTGGCCGTCTGCAGCCAGTGGACTTGTGGCTTCTCCGACCTTGGAGGCCTCTCACACTGGCACCTGTAGGGTGTGAGCTGGGCCCCAGGAGTGGGGCCTGGGCAGCCCTGTGTGTTGAGGAAGGAAGGCAGGGTCCCCGCTCCCCAGACCTGACCCCAGCTTCAGTGCCACCGGCTTGGAGCCCAGGCCATGTGAGCCAGTCAGGCACGATGGGACTCTGGGCCCGGTGCTGTGCTGCCTCCTGGCTGTCTCTCCTGTGGGGCCTGTGGGGATCTGCCATCCTGATGCCCCTCCTCGGGCAGCCTCCCAGCCCACCTTTACCCTGAACCCTCCTTAGGGTCCCCTGCCCTCTCCTGGGGAAGGGAGAGGGACTTCAGGAGCTTGGGGTCAGGCCTGAGCTAGGGTTCAGGGAATGGGGCCTTGTGTCTGGAGAGTGGACACTGTATACTAGGCCTGCTGGCTTCAGCTGCGGAGTCAGGTGAACCACCTAACCCTGACCTTGGTGTTGGGGGTACCCCGTGGCACCCCTGTGGTCTTCTCCTTGATGCAGAAATGGGTGTTTAGCCTCTCAAGCCAGGATGGGCCTTCTGCAGGTGTAGCTTGGACCCCTAGCATGGACAGGGGGTGTCGATGAGGGTACTCACCTTCACACTGACTGATCTGTGTGAGTGTGGGGGTCCCAGGGGCCTTGCTAGCTCATGCCACGAGCATTGCACTGGTCCCCAGAGGTGAACTGAACAGCAGCTGGTGTGGGGTGTCCCTCAGATGGAGCCGCAGGAGTTGACTGCTCCAGCTGGCAGTCTAGCTGTGGGTCGGACTTTTGGAACCCTCCACCCCCACCCCCCACCCCCCGCCGTCGTTCCAGGCTCTGGCCCCACAAGGGTCAAGTCTGAGTGCCCTGGGGCCTTAGGATGCCACCACCTCTGTGTTCGAGGACCGGACTGAATTCAGCGGGGCTGGGGGTGAGTCCAGCCCAGGCAGGCAGGGGTGGCCCCTCCTCCACCTGCCTGTGTGGTCATTCCCAGTCTATGAGTGCCTGGGACCTGCCTTCCAGCCTTCCCCTAAAAGTGCTGACCTTGGCTCCCTCCCCCATTTTGCTGGGTTTTCTCTGCCTCAGTCTTTCTGCTGCTTTGAGTCTGGGCCCAGGAGTCCCCCAAGGTCACNTCCACCTGCCTGTGTGGTCATTCCCAGTCTATGAGTGCCTGGGACCTGCCTTCCAGCCTTCCCCTAAAAGTGCTGACCTTGGCTCCCTCCCCCATTTTGCTGGGTTTTCTCTGCCTCAGTCTTTCTGCTGCTTTGAGTCTGGGCCCAGGAGTCCCCCAAGGTCACCTGACTGGGGTGACCTTGGCTTCCTCTCAAGTGCCAAGCTAAAGATTTGGGGTTGGAATTTGCCTAGAAACTGTCCAGTTTTGCTTTTCTGAGCCCTTGCAGCCCCAGGGCTAAGGCCCTCTGGCGGGGGTGGGGGGGGAAGTGGACCCTGGCCTTTGGCCACAGACCAGCAGAGTGGCCACACCCGGGTCTTCCTGGCTGAGGCGGGGTCTCATCAGCCCAGGTGGACAGTGAAGGCATGGTGGGGGGTCACTTCCTCTATGAGGCAGCCTGCCCAGCACTGTCACTGTGGAGACTGAGGTTGTCTCCTGGTATCGGGGGTTCTTTTGGTGGGGGGTGCCTGGCTAAAAAAAAAGACTGTGTGTCCCAGCTTCCTGCATCTGGTGCAGCCATGGACCTACGTTCTAGACGATGACAGGGACACAGAGCATGTAACAGTCAGGAGCTCTTCCCTTCTGCTCGGCCCCCCTGCTTCCTGCTCACTCATCCCAGATTTCGGTGACATCTTGGACCCTGGAAAGTGACCTTGAAAAGGGAGGCTTATACCTCGATGGAGCAGGCAGGGGAATCTGGCTCCCTGAGACCTTGACCACCGCTGACGGAACACCTGCCTTCTCTGAACTTTGTACTCAACAGAGAAATAAACTCTAGTCCTTTGTAAACCCCTGCGGTGTGGTTTTCTGGTGTGTGCAGCAGGCCGAGTGCAGTCTCATTCCACAGGGGCTGTTCTGGTGACCGTCTACCTGGCAGTCCTTCCCCACGGTGAAAGCAGAGGGGCTCGGCCTCAGGCCCACTTACCAACCCCAGGCATGATCACCCCCTCCCCCCCCGGCCCCTTCCTGAGGGCCCTTGGTTCTGAGTGCGGCCATCAGGCTGAAGGACTGCCCGTGTCCGCTGACGGTNACCTGGCAGTCCTTCCCCACGGTGAAAGCAGAGGGGCTCGGCCTCAGGCCCACTTACCAACCCCAGGCATGATCACCCCCTCCCCCCCCGGCCCCTTCCTGAGGGCCCTTGGTTCTGAGTGCGGCCATCAGGCTGAAGGACTGCCCGTGTCCGCTGACGGTCTCAGCTGAGCCACACTGTGGGCAGGACTCTTCCATAGCCCTGGCTGTCAGCCCTGTGGCGATTTCTAGCCCTTGGGAGCTGAGACCAGGCCGTGCAGGCAAGGAAGGCAAGACCTCAGCCCTGGCGGATGTGGCAGCTGCTTGGGGCCAGCATCTCTAGGACTGTCTGGGAGATCTGAGTGGACAATGCTGGGGGTGGGGGTGGGGGGAACAGGCTGACCCTCCTGTTGGGGAGCCTGTGGCTCCTGCCCCCAACCCTGGGCTTGGAGCTGCCACAGCTCAAAGCAAACCACCAAGGCTGCGGTGGGGGCTTCTGAGGCCCTAATCCTGATTCTTCGAGGACACATGGCTCCAATGCTGGCTTCCCAGCAGCCTCGCAGATGACCCGGAGGTGCCATGTGGACCCTAACAGTGGCATCCATCTGCGGCTCTTGGGGTGTCGCCTAAGCAACATGCAGCGTGGTTCGTCTCCCACCTGCCGTGTGCCTCCCCTCTGGTCCTCACTGCTGCAGCTAGGCTGTGCCTACACCCTCCTTTCCACACCTGCTGATGGGGTTTCGGATCACCAGAGCCCTGCTTTCATCTTGCCAGCCTCCGCACGTCTCCACCTCATCTCCCATCAGCAAACACCTCTTACAGGGCCTTTGCCGTCTGATCTCAGTGTGTGTGCCTCCACACGCTGTCCTTCAGTCCTGAGCACCTTTCTTCACAGTGTGTTTTGTGGCATCGAAGGGAAAAATGATGAATTTCTGAATTTTTAGTGTAGGAGTTAAGGTTAAATACAAGGCCAGGACTCCTTGCAAGAGGGCTGCTGGGGGACATGCAGCCCAGCTCTGCTGGCCTCTGTTCTCCGCTTGGGACTGGCAAACCCAACTTGGCTGCAGCAGCCACACACCTGCAGACAAGCTGCAGCCCACCTCTCGGACGTTTGCTGCCGGGCAACGTTCAGGGCCACAACAACCCGTGTGTATTTTTTAATAACATGTAACTAAATGAGAATGTTTTGAAGATCCTTAAAGGGAGTGACAGCTACTGGAAATTATTTTCAGCATTCATAAACTTTGAGAGACTAATAAAAATGCAAAGTTGAAACTGTACCAGATGAAACAAAACCAAATCTTTTCTAAGCCCATGAATTCTAATGGACTGTAAAAGGCTCAGAGATTCAAATCACAGGAATTTAGAAAGCTGTAAAAAATAAGGATGCACCCACCAAAAAGGAGCTGACGCTGAAGAAGACACTTCTGGAAAATGGTTTTGAGGCTACGAGCAGCCCTGGAGCCAGAGGCCCCTGGCTCACCCAGATCCGCACCCTCCTCTAAAACCCTGCCTTCCTCATTCCTCACCCTGGATGGAGAGTCTGTCGAGTGGCCATTTATCCAACCTGCTTTTGTACTTATAGTTTAGGCTTCTTCCACAGGAGTGAGCTCTGTAACTTTACTGCAAATTGAGAAAAATGAGCTCTCACTTTCGTGTTTTTTTTTTTTTTCTATTTTTTTGGCCATGCCTTGCAGCACGTGGGATCTTTGTTCCCCGACCAGGGATCAAACCTGAGCCCCCCTGCATTGGGAATGTGGAGTCTTAACTGCTGGACCACCCGGATTCCCCGTGCTCTCATCTAGAACTTGATACAGGAGGCTTGTCTGGGGCTGGGTGGTGCCGGGGCCACGGGCCCGTCTCGTGACTCACAGACCATGGTTGTCTTCCCTCCCAGCCTTTATTTCCCAGACAATCACTGTGCCTTAGGTGTGCCCTCCATGGACGGCTGCCCGGCCTCAGGTGGTCCCCGACTGGCTTCCCGGCCCGTGGCGTCCCCCTGGAAGACGCCGGTGGAATGACGCCGGGTGCAGGGCTGGCTCTGTCTGGCGCAGTGTCCACGCTCTCTGGAGAGGGGCTCCCCAGACAGGCGGCCGTGCTGGGAGACAAGACCTCAGCACCTAATCCGGCCACATGGCCTTTGTGGCAACGGGCACCCCTCTGTCCATACCCAGGCAGCCCATGAGCCGGCTGCCCCAACCTGCCGGCCTCCCGCTTCACCAGATGCGAACGTGGGGGTGTGGCTGTGCCCTCTGCCCAGACCTGCGGCCTGCCCACACAGACGATCGTGATTCTGGAGAGCAGGCTTGGGACCACCTGAGACACAGGCCCACCTGGGCTGCTTCTCAGCTCGAGGGCAGCGACACACCCAGTCCATGCTGTGCCTGGATTCTCATCTCCATTATAGAGAACAGTGATCAGAAGAGAGGCGTGGGGCGGGGTGGGCGCAGAGGGAGAGGACGCCCACCGAGCGCTTGGCTCCTCACGGACCCGTGTCCTCGGTGGGTGGCTGTAGGTGTGCGAAGCTCAGGAAGATCTGCTCCAGTGAGGTCTGGCTCACGGAGTAGTCATCCACTCCGTACTTCTCCTTGGCTTTCTCCAGAATGCCAAACACCTGGGAGAGTGGAGAAGCCGCTGTAAGCCAGGCAGGGCCTGGCACCTCGGTAGGTCTGGGAGTCCTCTGCCCAAAGTCGGTGGGGAGGGCACCAGAAATCCCACCCCTGCCTGAGGTGAGCAGGCCTGGGTGCTACACCCCACCCTGACTCTTCCCAGCTGTGGTCCTCTTCAAGTTCCCTTTTTCATCCAATTTTTTTCCCCCTATCTCAGATATTTTGGCTATAAACACCCCAGACCTAGTAAATATTGGGGTGAGTGTTAGAGCAGAAACTGAAAGCAATTTTTCCTTGGAAAGAGCTGACTGGAGGAGTGACTGCTGGGGGCCTGCTGGGGTCCAAGCTCACCTTCGCCCAGCTGAGGTCATCGCCGGGCAGGTGGTAATGGACCATCCCTTGGTGCTCATCCTCCAGGACGCTGCCTGCACAAAGGAGAGACCATGTCCCCCTGAGGCCCAGGCTGGACGGCCAGGGGAGGGTGGCGTTGGCCCCGGAATCGTGACTCCCGTCCCAGTGCTCAAGGATGCACAGACGCACAGCGCCCTCTGCAGCACATACCTGGGAAGGTCAGGCCCACGAATGCCTTGAACTCCTCCAGGGCCTCCTGCTGCCCTTCACTCCGGATCTTGGCCCGCAGGGAGTAGCCACTGCCAAACTTGCTCTTGAGGTGCTGTGGGCTGCCCAGGCATTTGAACTGACCCTGCACCATGATGGCCAGCCGGGTGCACAAGGCTTCACACTCCTCCATGCTGGGGAGATGGGGTGGAGTCTGATATAGCAGCAGGGAATGCTAATGCCTGCCCTCCACGCCACAAGCGTGCACCTGGGAAAGTGCTGACGCCCAGATCAAGCTGTTCCTGATTTCCATGTTCAGGGTGTGGCCCACTTGCCTCACAGACTTTTCACTAGAGGCTGATAGATTTTCCGTCTACCCAGGCCCTCCCGGCCCACCTGGCCCACAGCCCCATCCTGGCTGTACCTGTGGGAGGTGATGACGATGGCCTTGCCAGACTCTCGGGCCCGTGCCACGGTGTCCCAGAGCAGACGCCGGGCCACAGGGTCCATGCCAGTGGACGGCTCATCCAGGAAGATGACCGTGGGCTCTCCCAGCAGGGCAATGCCGGTGCTGAGCTTGCGCTTGTTGCCACCGCTGAGGCCGAGGGATGTGGGGGAAGGTGAGGCTGACAGTTAGTGTGGGGTCCCAGGTCCCAGCAGAGGACAGAGCCCAGGGACGGCAGAGCCCCCAGAAAGGAGAACAAGGTGAACGTGTCTGGAAGGCCCACCTCACAGAGCAGGAGGCCCTCAAGAGCTGTGCCTAGGGGGTCGTCCTGCAACCCACTAGAGCGGTACCGCTGCCTGTCTGCACCCAAGGGAGCCTGACTGGGGGCCTGGCCGTGCCTCCAGTGGGGAGTACTGCAGGGTAGCCCTTCTCATCTAGCACTGCCTCCACCTTGCTGCCATATCCCTGTGGATCATGGAACAACGGGTGGGAGTCCCTGACCCATGTGCCCCTTGCTCTATGGTAAGGGATACCCCAACCCCACCCTGGGAAGGTCTGGGGTCACCAGGACTGAGGCACACCTGTATGTCCTGACCAGCTTGTTGGCGTGCGGCTCCAGGAGCAGACCCCGAAGCGTGTTCTCCACGCATGCGCCGATGTGGCGCTCGGGGATGCCCCGGAGCCGGGCGAACATGACCAGTGTCTCCCGGCCTGTCATGTGGTCCAGCAGGGCATCGAACTGGGGACAGTAGCCGATTCGCTGCCGCACCTGCGGTTGGAGCACAGCAGGGACTTGGCAGGTCAGAAGCCTACTCTCAGGAGATCTCCCCAAGGTGGTCCCTTAGCTGGTGCACTGGCCCTGGCGGCTACCCTCCGCCAAAACTTGCCAAGTGGCACTTTGGTGGGGACACTAGACAGGTTTGCCTGGTTCAGTGAGGGCTGGGAGCACTAGGACCCAGACTGCCCCCCAACCAGGGGTCAGAGACTGGTCAAAGCCTGGTCTACCCTGGGCAGCAAGGGGGCAGACAACTACAGGAATACATTGATTGTACAAAGTGACCGTGTCTATGCAATGCTTTACAGCTGAGAGATATCCACTCTGTAGTTCATCGCATGTTTAACAAACACCTAATGTGTGCTGGGCAGAGAGGGCAATGGCACCCCACTCCAGAACTCCTGCCTGGAAAATCCCATGGAGGAGGAGCCTGGTAGGCTGCAGTCCATGTGGTCGCTAAGAGTTGGACATCACTGAGTGACTTCACTTTCACTTTCATGCATTGGAGAAGGAAATGGCAACCCACTCCAGTGTTCTTGCCTGGAGAATCTCAGGGACGGGGGAGCCTGATGGGCTGCCATCTATGGGGTCGCACAGAGTCAGACACGACTGAAGCGACTTAGCAGCAGCAGCAGCAACGTGTGCTGGGACCTTCCCTTTCTCCCTCTATTAAGAGATGTTTGTTGGCGACACCTTTGGGGCGGGGTGTAGCCTAAGAAGATGGCATGGCAGCTGGTCTCAGGTGAGTGGACACGTTCGGCAAAGCCAGAACGTTGCATGGCTGGCCTCCAGCTCCAGCCACATTCGGCAGCTGGTGGGCACAAGCATGCCTGGGTTCTGTGGATTCCAGAGATGGGATTTCCTTTTCTTTAGCCTCCTCTGGGTTCTCAAGCTTCCAGGATCTGGTCCTAACTGGTTTGGAGACCTTCTTGGCTGTGACCATGGCAGTTACTATCTCTTCCCTATTCTCTCCCTTCCAACTGGAACGCAGAGTAAACATGTCTCAGGCTCCTCACCTTGGCCTGCATTTCCTGGACCACATTTATAGATCCCTCTTCCTTGCATGCCTTTTCAATCTTGCTTATTTCTCTGAACACAAGAAACACAGTTGTTTTATAATCTAGGTCCAGTAACTGCAAATCCAAAGTGGTGGGCTTGATCCCCTACAGAGCCCTGGTGTCTGTGGGCTCCAGCCACAGCATGGGGTCTCCTCTGTCTGCTTTGCTTGTGTGCTGTTCAGGCCTTGAAGTACTACGTGAGGGGTTCTCAGAGGTCCAGGATGAAAGCCTTCCTGCAGAGAGGGTGCTCTGCATGCTGCGGTCGGGGCATGGCTGACTGGGAGCCCCTGATGCCGGTTCAGTACATGCTGTCACTCCCAGTCACAGGCCCTTCTCTGTTCCTTCCACTGCCATGCTCAGCACACGCGGAACTGTCCACACAGCCCCTGGGAGCAGGATGGCCTGCTTCATGCTAACCCAGGGGGGGTGGCTCTTCGTTTCTGCCCCCTACACACAATAAGGTCCTTAACACACGCCCAAGTCTCAGGGGCCAGAGTGGCCTCTGTGCAGGGGTGGCTCCTGCTTGCAGACTCCAGCTGGGGGTTGTCACTAAACCTCTCACTCTTCCATGATCTCAACCACGTGGTTTAAGGTTAACCTTTCAACCAGTTCTTGGTTTGAATGGCCCAGAACACCATTGCCATCACTGTGCACACAGACTGGAGTCCTTTTGAGAGGGCAGAGTTCTGTGGGTGCCGCTCTGTGCCCAGGTCCAGAGATGTCACTAGTCTGGGCGTGAGGGGAACCCAGTCTCAGCCTGCCCGCTTGCTGCGCCTGGTCCCTTCCGGCCCCGGGCGCTCTGATATAGCCTCACCCCTCTCTCCACCACTTGCTTAGCTCTGGCCGTGGCCACTGCCTTGTCCTGCTGTCCCTGAGCCTCGAGCCAGAGGCTAGCCTCATTCCTGCCTCCCTGGCCGCACCTACCTTCCCGATGTCAGAGCTGATGCTGTAACCCCCAACAAAGGCGTCCCCAGAGGTGATGGTTTCCTCCCCGGTTAGCATTTTGAAAGTCGTGGTTTTCCCGGCTCCGTTGAAGCCCAGTAAGCCGAAGCACTCCCCTTTCTGGACTGCGAGGGACACCTTGTCCACGGCGAGGAGCGGCGCCCGCTGCTCGTACACCTGTGCATGCGCGGAGAACACAGCCATGAGGAGGCGGGGACAGCTGGCCGGGGGCAGGGCCAGCCGGAATGGGGCGGAGCAGAGCAGTCTGGGTGGGGCCATCCGGGGGCGGGCCCATCCGGGGCAGGCCGCCTCACCTTGGAGAGCTCCTTGATGATCAAAGGCGTGTCCAGCAGGGAGTCCAGGCTGGGGGACAGGATGCGGTTCCTTTCGTCCGTCACATCCTGGTCTTCAGGGAGCGCCGCCGTCCGGGTGTACACTTCTGTCTAGTTGTTTGGAAAAGAGACCGCCGGGGTGAGCTCCCCCGAGGGGTCCGTTCCCGTGGGAGGAAGAGCTAACTACGGTCTCCCAGGCCGCTCACCCCAGTTCAGTCCCACGCGGGCCAACTCAGGTCTCCCACAAGGAGAGCTCGGCGGCCATCAGGGCTGACACTGGCCCCGAGGAGACACACACTCCTTTCCTTAGAAAAGCCTAGTGTCTTCGCCCCATTAGCCCTGGGGCCACCTGTCCTGCAAGTGCTGTCTTGGCAGGTTTTGTTTGGGGAGGAAATGTATGTGACAAACACGAGGGCGCTGGGGACCCCAGGTCTCTGGGGAGACTGAGATCCTCGAGGCCCCAGGCTCCCTCGACCCATGGCTTCAGAGAGCCCCAGGGGACGCTGTGAGCGCTGCGGGTGGACTCCCTGCGCAGTGGCCCCAAGGAAGGCTGACCTCAGTGGCAGGGTGCCTCCCTGCAGAGAAGCTGGAGGCCTGACGGGCCACTCACCAGTGCCCGCCTCCTCTGGAAGGCACACAGGCAGGTCTTCAGCCTCCACAGCAGGTCAGCCTCCACGAGGAAGAGCAGGGTGAGGTAGGCAAACCCCGAGGCAGCCATGGAGATCACGAACCTGCCGACCCCCGGGGTGTTCCACGCGTAGAAGTTCTCTTGGTACTGGATGTCTGTGCAACACGGGACAGGGTGTTGCACCCGTGGCCTGGAGCGCCCCTCCCTTCCGAGGGTCCCAGCCCCCCCAGCCCTCTCTCTGCGACCCCGAAGTGCTTGTGCACAACCCCTGGGTGAAGGCTGCACAGGTGGGGCCCACTGGGCCTCTAAGGGCGTGTCACAACCACATGGGGACCCAAGCACTGCCCGCGTTTTGGCAGCTTCACCTTCGAGGTGGCCCTTGTGCTTGCAAGGGGTTCAGCTGTCTGGAGTAAGGCCTGGACACTCACTGTATTTCCGGCAGTAGTGGGCTGCCACGTCAGAGGAAGTGCAGTACCGTCTGGTCTCGTAGTTCTCGTAGAAGTTGCTCACCGCCATCCCCAAGCAGTGGTTAGGAAGCACCAGGAATACGCGGTCCAGGGTTCTGGAAAGTTCTTCCAACTTGACCGCTGTGGGGAGGAAGCACAAGCCAGTCAGTGCGGGAGGACACACTGCACCTGCATGTGCGGTGCAGGAAGAGCTGGTGTTCGGAGTTCCCCACGCAGCCCAGCTGCGCCTGCCCCAGGCATCCGGCACCAGGCCTGCTCTCCTGCTGGTGCGGGTGCCGTGGGGCAGGGCCGCTGGGTACAGCGGCTGCAGCACGGCTGGCCAGGGTGCCAGCTGGTTGAGCGGCTTTGTGGGTCACGGAGTGGGTGAGGGGGTGGGCTCCTGGCGCCCACCTGGGATGCGCATGATGGTGACAACCAGGAAGGTGGCGATGCCCGACAGGATGTTGAATATGGTCAGCCGCGTGTAGGCAGTGGCTGCTCCGGAGAAAAAGAAGCTCATCAGGTACATGAGGGGGATGATGGCCCAGCCGTAGAGGGTAAGCAGCAGCAGGGCGTCAGCCACGTGCCCGTCCCGCGTGAAGGCATGCACGTCGAAGGCCTTGAATACCACCTGCAGTGGCACAGACGGTGCGTGAGTCCCGGCCCAGCAGCCCCCAGGCCCCACCTCCCAAAGGAGCAGAGGTCGCGGGGCGTGAAGAGTGGAGGGGTGGGGCGTGAAGACGGGAGGTGGGGCGCAAAGGGGAGGGGGTGGGGCGTGAAGACGAGAGGGGTGGGGCGTGGAGACGGGCGGAGTTGGGGTGGTGAAGATGGGAGGGGGCGGGGCTGAAGAAGGGCGGGGCTGCCAGGGCCTTCCCACCCTCCTCCCGCAGCAGAAGTGGAGCCGCTAAACCTGCTGGGAGCCTAGGGTGATTGTGCAGGCTCCCCCCAACCCGTGGGAAAGGCCCCAGCGCCACGCAGCTCACCAGCAGCAGCAGACTGGGGACGAGGAAGGATAGGAGGTCCCACAGCAGAGCCGAGAGCCAGAAAGTAGCCACGTGGACACCGCTCACGAACTGCACATGCTTGGCCTGGACGGCCCTCTCGCTGACTGCTAGGATGGAGAATGTGCTGGCCAGGAATGCCATGGCGAACAGCAAGTTGAGGGCGATGTCGAATCCTTTCCGGCCCCTGTGGTGGGAGGTGGGGAGGGCACAAGACAGGTCAGGGATAGAGCATGGCCTGTCTGGGCAGCTGGGCCATCCAGTGCTGGCTCACTACTGTCCAAAGCGGGTGATGTAGTGACTCAGCCACTAAAGGGGGTTAAGAAAGAATCCAGAGCCTCAGGGGACTCTGTACCAGGAAAACTGCATCCCCCGACCCTGCCCAGGAACAGCTCCCCTTCTGGGCATCCAGTCCGCAGTGATGGCACGGCCGCCCTCCCAGTGGCCTTCCATCTGTTCCCTGTGCACCCAGTCCCCACAGACACTCAGGTATGTATCTGACACTTCCGCCCGGCTCTGTGGCCGCCCAGGTCAGACCCGCCATTGGGCGTGGCATCAGGGTAATGGCAGACTCCCAGCTCTCGTTCTCGAGTGGGCAAGACCTTCAAGTGCCAGCAACACCTGTCAGAGACCAGCACCAACAGCATCATTCTGTAGCTTAAACTGCCCCCTCCCCACCCACTAAAAGTTTCAACACGTGGATGAGTCTTGAGAGGGAAAGCCAGCCACTCAAGGCCACATGGTGTCTGATTCCACCTACAGGAAATGTCCAGGACAGGCAAACCACGGGGACAGAGAGCGGACTCTCGGCTGCTTAGAGGTGGAGGGAAGAGGAACGGGGAATGGCTGCCATGGTGCCGCGGTTCCTTGAAGATAATGAAACATTCGATAAAACTATATTGTGGTGATGGCTCCATGACTCAGTGTACTAGAAATCATTCGATTGTGCACCGTGAACAGGAGAACCATAAGGCAGGTGGGTCATATCTCCTAAAGCTGTTCCAGCAAAAGAAAAACTCCTGTCTCCCCAGCCTGATCCCAGGTGCAGCGAGAACAGAGGACTGCCACCCAGTCTCTGCTTTCACAGTGGGGTTGAGAGGGGGCGGAGGACACCAAAGGGCCAGGAGGCAGTCTAAAGTGGGAGGTGGCGATGAAAGCCCCATCAGTGAACTGCCCTGAGCTGGGGTGACTGTTCTGCAATAAACAGACTTTTCTGGTTTCATCTGGACGGTCCCCAGAGGTCTAGGAGCTCTGGAACCGGGAAGAGGAGAGTCCTAAACCACGAAGGTGACAAGGCCGAGGACAGAGATGCCGGAGGTGGTACCAGACTTGAGGCCACTGGAGGGCAGCGCCACACACACACACACACACACATACACACACACGCCGCACTGAAGGCCACGCCCCCAGGACATAGGTCAGCAAGAGCTGGGTGCAGATTTGGGAAGAGGGTGCAGCACCCTCCAAATCTACAGGAGTCTCTGGTGGGGCCTAGGTGTGTGTGGGCTAGGGTCTCCCCAAAGTCTCTGCTGTCCCAGGAAAGGTTGTATGTGGAAGGCTGGGGAGGGTGTGGGGTTGGGGTCCCCGTTGGGGGGAGCCCAGCAGTGCCTTGGGTGTGGAGGCAGTCAGTCCTGGTGCTAGGAGCAGGTGCTGAACACTTGGGGATGGGGTCCTGGTGGGGTGGGACGGGGCACATACTCATTAAACTGGTCCTTGGCAGCCTGCAGGGCGCTCCGGGGCTGGGGGAAGTTAGACACTATGATGGAGGCTCGGGGGCCACACAGCAGCTTGAAGAGGAGGTTGTCCACGACGGCCAGCGCGGTGGCTGGAGAGTGGTACGCTTGGTTGTTGAACAGGGCGGTGACGACCGTGTGCTCGCCTGTGTCTCTGAAGGACGCTGCCACCAGGCACCGCTCGTTGAAGCCGCCCCCCTCCACTGAGGCCCTGAAAATCAGGAACTCCTCCAGGTCACCTGTGTGGTGGCGGTAGGGACAACGGCAGGGTCAGTGGCGTGGATGAGCAGCTCAAGGCCGGCAGCCCGCCAAGGCCCCGCTCTGAGTGCCTATCCTGAAGGGCTGCAGGAACCACAGAAAAGACACATCACCTTTCACCTGCATGCTGTCCAGGGGCTGAAGGGCCACGGGATGGGAGCCACAGGACCCAAGGATGCAGGCCTGGGGGGGCACTCCCATAGCCACAAGCTCTTCCTTTTGCACCCCCATGTGGGTGAGAAGGGGGCTCTGCCAGCACAAGCCACACCTCCGAGCCTCCTGGGACACCCCCCGAGACACCCCTTACCCAGCACCTCTCGAGGCTCCTGGCCCTCAGCCTGCAGCATGTCTTTCAGATGCTCTGACAGCTGCTGATCCAGCCGAGAGGTCCCGGGGACCGAGAAGGGCACGACAGTGCGGCCGTACTCGCCCAGGGTCAGCTTCAGGAGGGGGTCGTCGAAGATCTCGGAGGAATAGTTGATGGCTAGGAGGGCCAGGGTGAGGCATGTCACGGGCACCAGGACCTGGGCCGCCGCCACCTTCCACTCGCGCCAGCTGTAGGCAGCCTTCTTCAGGAACATGGCCCAGAACTGCTGGCAGTGGAGGGCCAGCTGCAACAGAGGGGCACTGGGGTGACACGGCCGCCAGCCTGAGCCGGCCCTGCCCCTGCCCCCGGCAGCACGCGTGGGCCTGGGGCCTCTGGCTGACAGTGGCATGCTGGGTCCCGGGCCTCCCCCCAGGGCCCAGGCCCTGACATGGAGGACCCATGAGAGCACCTCCTTGTAGGTGCCCCCTGGGCCTTGGGGCCTCACAACAGCTGTGGCAGCAGGGCAGGTGCTATTCCATCATCCAAGGATGTTAGGGGACTCTGTGATACCCCAGAGAGGAGCCAAGGCCTCGGCCTTCCATCCCTGCTGGTTGGAAGACTCTGGCTGCGCTCACAGCAGAGCAGGTGGACAAACCTCCCGCTGCTTGTATTCTCCACGCTCAGTCCTTCACTGTGCAGGTCAGCCTGGCAGGGACCAGAGCCCAGCTCTGCTGTGAGCTGCCCAGGCGACCTCGGCCCAGGCCTCAGCTTCCTGTCTGTAAAACGGGCCCACGGCTGCCTCTGTCTCACTGGGTACAGGGCACATGTACACGGGGCACTGTCAGCCTTATGAACGGCGTTTGCCCTTATTCGTGAGTGACCAAGTTAGAACAACGAGAAGTGGTGGTGCTCAGTTAAAATGCTCCAGGTTTTCCTTCTCTGGACCAGCCTTCAGGAGCATGAGCTGCGACCTGGTCTCTTCCCAGGGACCCGGACCCTCTGGATGCCCGCGTCTGCCCTCGTGGACTCTGATGCTCTCATGCTCTCACCCCGGTGTTGAGCCTGACGGCAGTGCACTCCTCTTCAATCAGCGCACCGACGCCATCGGTCGGGCCCATGGTCCCGCACAGGTGTCCGTCCACGGCCCAGTCGCNGGCGGGGCTGAAGAAGGGCGGGGCTGCCAGGGCCTTCCCACCCTCCTCCCGCAGCAGAAGTGGAGCCGCTAAACCTGCTGGGAGCCTAGGGTGATTGTGCAGGCTCCCCCCAACCCGTGGGAAAGGCCCCAGCGCCACGCAGCTCACCAGCAGCAGCAGACTGGGGACGAGGAAGGATAGGAGGTCCCACAGCAGAGCCGAGAGCCAGAAAGTAGCCACGTGGACACCGCTCACGAACTGCACATGCTTGGCCTGGACGGCCCTCTCGCTGACTGCTAGGATGGAGAATGTGCTGGCCAGGAATGCCATGGCGAACAGCAAGTTGAGGGCGATGTCGAATCCTTTCCGGCCCCTGTGGTGGGAGGTGGGGAGGGCACAAGACAGGTCAGGGATAGAGCATGGCCTGTCTGGGCAGCTGGGCCATCCAGTGCTGGCTCACTACTGTCCAAAGCGGGTGATGTAGTGACTCAGCCACTAAAGGGGGTTAAGAAAGAATCCAGAGCCTCAGGGGACTCTGTACCAGGAAAACTGCATCCCCCGACCCTGCCCAGGAACAGCTCCCCTTCTGGGCATCCAGTCCGCAGTGATGGCACGGCCGCCCTCCCAGTGGCCTTCCATCTGTTCCCTGTGCACCCAGTCCCCACAGACACTCAGGTATGTATCTGACACTTCCGCCCGGCTCTGTGGCCGCCCAGGTCAGACCCGCCATTGGGCGTGGCATCAGGGTAATGGCAGACTCCCAGCTCTCGTTCTCGAGTGGGCAAGACCTTCAAGTGCCAGCAACACCTGTCAGAGACCAGCACCAACAGCATCATTCTGTAGCTTAAACTGCCCCCTCCCCACCCACTAAAAGTTTCAACACGTGGATGAGTCTTGAGAGGGAAAGCCAGCCACTCAAGGCCACATGGTGTCTGATTCCACCTACAGGAAATGTCCAGGACAGGCAAACCACGGGGACAGAGAGCGGACTCTCGGCTGCTTAGAGGTGGAGGGAAGAGGAACGGGGAATGGCTGCCATGGTGCCGCGGTTCCTTGAAGATAATGAAACATTCGATAAAACTATATTGTGGTGATGGCTCCATGACTCAGTGTACTAGAAATCATTCGATTGTGCACCGTGAACAGGAGAACCATAAGGCAGGTGGGTCATATCTCCTAAAGCTGTTCCAGCAAAAGAAAAACTCCTGTCTCCCCAGCCTGATCCCAGGTGCAGCGAGAACAGAGGACTGCCACCCAGTCTCTGCTTTCACAGTGGGGTTGAGAGGGGGCGGAGGACACCAAAGGGCCAGGAGGCAGTCTAAAGTGGGAGGTGGCGATGAAAGCCCCATCAGTGAACTGCCCTGAGCTGGGGTGACTGTTCTGCAATAAACAGACTTTTCTGGTTTCATCTGGACGGTCCCCAGAGGTCTAGGAGCTCTGGAACCGGGAAGAGGAGAGTCCTAAACCACGAAGGTGACAAGGCCGAGGACAGAGATGCCGGAGGTGGTACCAGACTTGAGGCCACTGGAGGGCAGCGCCACACACACACACACACACACATACACACACACGCCGCACTGAAGGCCACGCCCCCAGGACATAGGTCAGCAAGAGCTGGGTGCAGATTTGGGAAGAGGGTGCAGCACCCTCCAAATCTACAGGAGTCTCTGGTGGGGCCTAGGTGTGTGTGGGCTAGGGTCTCCCCAAAGTCTCTGCTGTCCCAGGAAAGGTTGTATGTGGAAGGCTGGGGAGGGTGTGGGGTTGGGGTCCCCGTTGGGGGGAGCCCAGCAGTGCCTTGGGTGTGGAGGCAGTCAGTCCTGGTGCTAGGAGCAGGTGCTGAACACTTGGGGATGGGGTCCTGGTGGGGTGGGACGGGGCACATACTCATTAAACTGGTCCTTGGCAGCCTGCAGGGCGCTCCGGGGCTGGGGGAAGTTAGACACTATGATGGAGGCTCGGGGGCCACACAGCAGCTTGAAGAGGAGGTTGTCCACGACGGCCAGCGCGGTGGCTGGAGAGTGGTACGCTTGGTTGTTGAACAGGGCGGTGACGACCGTGTGCTCGCCTGTGTCTCTGAAGGACGCTGCCACCAGGCACCGCTCGTTGAAGCCGCCCCCCTCCACTGAGGCCCTGAAAATCAGGAACTCCTCCAGGTCACCTGTGTGGTGGCGGTAGGGACAACGGCAGGGTCAGTGGCGTGGATGAGCAGCTCAAGGCCGGCAGCCCGCCAAGGCCCCGCTCTGAGTGCCTATCCTGAAGGGCTGCAGGAACCACAGAAAAGACACATCACCTTTCACCTGCATGCTGTCCAGGGGCTGAAGGGCCACGGGATGGGAGCCACAGGACCCAAGGATGCAGGCCTGGGGGGGCACTCCCATAGCCACAAGCTCTTCCTTTTGCACCCCCATGTGGGTGAGAAGGGGGCTCTGCCAGCACAAGCCACACCTCCGAGCCTCCTGGGACACCCCCCGAGACACCCCTTACCCAGCACCTCTCGAGGCTCCTGGCCCTCAGCCTGCAGCATGTCTTTCAGATGCTCTGACAGCTGCTGATCCAGCCGAGAG
Organism: Neotragus moschatus; assembly: GCA_006410615.1. Taxonomy (NCBI): domain Eukaryota; kingdom Metazoa; phylum Chordata; class Mammalia; order Artiodactyla; family Bovidae; genus Neotragus; species Neotragus moschatus. The sequence goes on from SJYA01002892.1 coordinate 1,659,593, forward strand.
GTCCCGGGGACCGAGAAGGGCACGACAGTGCGGCCGTACTCGCCCAGGGTCAGCTTCAGGAGGGGGTCGTCGAAGATCTCGGAGGAATAGTTGATGGCTAGGAGGGCCAGGGTGAGGCATGTCACGGGCACCAGGACCTGGGCCGCCGCCACCTTCCACTCGCGCCAGCTGTAGGCAGCCTTCTTCAGGAACATGGCCCAGAACTGCTGGCAGTGGAGGGCCAGCTGCAACAGAGGGGCACTGGGGTGACACGGCCGCCAGCCTGAGCCGGCCCTGCCCCTGCCCCCGGCAGCACGCGTGGGCCTGGGGCCTCTGGCTGACAGTGGCATGCTGGGTCCCGGGCCTCCCCCCAGGGCCCAGGCCCTGACATGGAGGACCCATGAGAGCACCTCCTTGTAGGTGCCCCCTGGGCCTTGGGGCCTCACAACAGCTGTGGCAGCAGGGCAGGTGCTATTCCATCATCCAAGGATGTTAGGGGACTCTGTGATACCCCAGAGAGGAGCCAAGGCCTCGGCCTTCCATCCCTGCTGGTTGGAAGACTCTGGCTGCGCTCACAGCAGAGCAGGTGGACAAACCTCCCGCTGCTTGTATTCTCCACGCTCAGTCCTTCACTGTGCAGGTCAGCCTGGCAGGGACCAGAGCCCAGCTCTGCTGTGAGCTGCCCAGGCGACCTCGGCCCAGGCCTCAGCTTCCTGTCTGTAAAACGGGCCCACGGCTGCCTCTGTCTCACTGGGTACAGGGCACATGTACACGGGGCACTGTCAGCCTTATGAACGGCGTTTGCCCTTATTCGTGAGTGACCAAGTTAGAACAACGAGAAGTGGTGGTGCTCAGTTAAAATGCTCCAGGTTTTCCTTCTCTGGACCAGCCTTCAGGAGCATGAGCTGCGACCTGGTCTCTTCCCAGGGACCCGGACCCTCTGGATGCCCGCGTCTGCCCTCGTGGACTCTGATGCTCTCATGCTCTCACCCCGGTGTTGAGCCTGACGGCAGTGCACTCCTCTTCAATCAGCGCACCGACGCCATCGGTCGGGTCCATGGTCCCGCACAGGTGTCCGTCCACGGCCCAGTCGCTGGCCCGCCTCTCATGCTGGTACTGCAGGGCAGGGAGCTGGATGGCCTGGATGTCCATGCTGGTGTCCACCAGCTTGCCAACCCTGGCCGAGACACGGAGGCAGGGTCAGAACAGGCTCCTCGGGGAAGGAGGGGGCAGCAGAGGAGGAAAGCCAGTGACTATCAGGGGCACTAAGGCAGATGACCATCTGTTCTGCCAGCTGGGCCTTCGTGTGCCCATTCACACACTCATCCCTGCCTATCTCCAGGACGCCAGCTGTGGAGACCAGGCAAAGCGCAGGAGAGAGAGAGACAACCAGGCAGGCCCTGATCCTGAGGGCCCTGGTCTCCTGGGGAAGACTGACCACAGTCAGCATTTATGCCCCAGACTGTCCAGAGGGACAGGATGGGGCACAGGGCACAACAGCAGTGTGGGGAGGGCTTGTCACAGTGTGGAGACCTGCGGGTCAGGGCTCACTGCATGCCAAGACCAGGAGGCAGAAGAATGTATCTTGGGAGGGGCCACCTTGGGGCAGGCACGATGGTGTATGTGGGGGGCGATCCCATGGACTATAGCCCACCAGGCTCCTCTGTCCATGGAATTCTCCAGGCAAGAGTACTGGAGTGGGTTGCCATTTCCTTCTCCAGCGTACTTCCCGACCCAGGGATTGAACCTGGGTCTCCTGCATTGCAGACAGATTCTTTAGCAACTGAGCTACTCAGAGGGACATGTCAGGGGTGGGTGGGGGCAAAGCTGGCAGGTCCTCGGGTGGCAGAGCTCGGAGTCACGGCCTTGGGCTGCGTGGGGGGCTGCACTGAGGCTGGGAGCCACCCAACCTGTCCACCTGTGTATTTATATTCACTGATGGTGTTGCCACCTCTAGGCTGTGTGAGCCCCAAGGAAAAAATCTGCATAACATTTATTTTTGTATTTTTTTGTTTTTAGCACTGTATACGCTGAATAAAGCATTCAGGAAATGCTTGACCAATGTGTTAATTGTCTGGAGCCCTTGCCCCAGTTCTGAGGGGGTGAAGGCTAAATTTCACATCTTCACTATAGAAGCATGCCTGGGAATGATCACTTGAACTCTAGAAGAGCTCCCAGGAGGGGCCCAGGGGAGGGGCCGACATACACAGTGGGAGTGGAGCGTCCTGGTGTCAGAGTTCCACTGCTCTGCAGTCTGAGTCACCCGAGTATAGGGAACCTGGCTGATTCTGTGCCGGTGTTACTAATATGGCCCTGCGGATGTGAGCTCAGGCCCTGAGGGCCAGCCCGCTGCCCTCCTGACACCCCAGCCTGCGGGTCCACCTCGGACGGGTGTTCCAGATGACAGTCGAGGGCACTGCTTTATCATCACCCTTTAGAAAAGCCACCCACAGGGCTGAGACCCTGACGGATGCAGACACACAGGTACTGACCGGAGGAAGACCTCCTCCATGGTGGTGACGGAGGCCCCAAAGCTGGCGATGCCCAGCTCCTTCTGCTTCTTCTCCAGTTTAGCAAAAAGACTTTCAAACCTGAAAAAAAAAAAAGAGACTAGGGTGATAAGTCGCTTCTCAGTGACTTTCTAGATGTTCTGTTCCTAAATAATCACCTCGTGTGCAGTAGGGGGAAGGGCAAAGGAAGGTGAGTTCCTGGAGATGGTGTCTCAGTAAAAAAGTTCAGCTTTGTCTTCCCCTTTCCTCCTTCCTTCCCTAATATAGCATTTTTTAAAATAGTCTTTTTATTTTGGCCAGCCATGCTGTGTGGCTTGTGGGATCTTAGTTCCCTGACCAGGGATTGAACCCGGCAGTGAAAGCGCTGAATCCCAGCTGTCAAATTGCCAGGCAAGTCCCCACACAACCTCTTTTGGGTACTTGGGGCCTGTAAAGCACTCTTTGATAGCACACACGTACATGAAGTCACAGACCAAACCAAAAGAAATTGGGGAATATTCATGGAGTTGTAGGACACAGAAGTCCTTTCTAAGGAGAACTCATGAAGGAAAAGATAGAACCCATTTGATGTAAAATATCTGCAAGAGAAAAACCTCTCACAAAATGAGAAGGCAGCAATGAATTGGAAAAAAGGTACAACAGAAATGGTTGATGTTAATACTGTATACACAGGACTGAGACAGGCAACAGCCAGAAGAAGCGATGCTTAGCACCCAGTAAGCACCAGAAGTGGTCAATCTTCTGCCAGCAGGAGTGGAAGAAACAAGATGATAAGTACGCAATGTGGGCCATTCCCACCCATGAGATACACAAGTAATGAAGTCTGACTCGAAGCTGGCGTCCGTAAAATGGACCCTCCCTGTCCTGCTGCTGGGAAAGTCAAACTCAACACCTGTCTGGGGGGAGTCTGGTAACATGTACCCCACTGCTGGGGATCTACCCCAAGGGGCCACTGGAGACCTCAACAGAGTTTTCTAGAAAGATGTGCATTAGCATATTTGCGTGTGTGTGTCTGTAAAACATGAATATGTGATGACAGAGTGGGTGTTAAATTATAGTACATCTAAGTCAGGGAACGCTGCCGTGATTAAAACCACATTGCTCAGTCAGGCTTGTAGCAAGATTAATGCACCTGTAAGTTTTCTATTCCAAAGTTTCTGCACGTGAATCAGAAGTTTTGTTTTTACCTGTCCACATGGGGAGTCTGCTCTGTTTACGAGGCATGTGTCCACGGCTCAGAGTACCGTGGACCAAGAAGATATGTGAGTTCACAGCTGCACACCAACCCTGAGTGATTGCGGTGTAGCACCCTGTGTGATGACCACCCTTCTCCTCAGGTACAGCCCTGACACACAGGCAGGCCTGGCACCCCGGGCCCAGCAAGTAGACTCACCAGGTACCAACCATTACCGGCCCAGGAGCTAAGGGACCCTGGCCAAGCCCACAGGTGCAGGGTGCATGTCTCACACCCAGGCACCTTAAGTCCCACTGAGCCCCCTTCTCAGATCTGCGACTGTGTGTGTTCTGGGACATGTATGTACCTCTGTGTGCTCTCTCTAGGATGTGTGCCTAAGTGTGCTCTAAGACACATATGTACCTGTGCAAGCCCTGGGACACACACGTGCCCGTGTGTGCTCTGGGACACGTATATACCTGTGCACGTTCTGGGACACAGATGTGCCCGTGTGTGCTCTGGGACACATATATACCTGTGCACGCTCTGGGACACACATGTGGCCACGTGTGCTCTGGGACACACATGTACCTGTGTGTGCTCTGGAACACACATGTGCCCATGTGTGCTCTGGGACACATATATACCTGTCCATGTTCTGGGACACAGGCATGCCCATGCGTGCTATGGGACACGTATGTACCTGTGCGTGCTCTGGGACACATATGTACCAGTGCGTGTTCTGGGACACATGTATGTACCTGTGCGTGCTCTCCTTGGGAAGAATGAACGACAGCTCTGCCCCGGCGCTGCTCTCCAGGGTGGCGTTGGGGACGTGCTGCTGGACCAGCCAGGAGATGCCCTCGGGGTTGCAGTGAGGCTCCTTCACCAGCGTCATGTGGTAGCCTGCGCCTGAACACCCCAGAGTGTTCAGTGCTCACCCAGTGACCCAGTGGGGTTCACCCAGGGCCCCGGGCTCCCTGAGGAGGGGGCAGGCTCCTAGGGAAGGGGCTGCAGAGTGGGGGCAAATGAAGTGGAATCGATGCCGCTCAGGGTGCCTCAGGGCTGTCATGAGGGGCTCCGCTCCCCTCCCCTTACCCTCGCTGGGGAGAGATGCTGGAGGACCCACAGTACTGAGCACAAGGAGGTGAGAGCAAGCTGGACTTCAGACTGCAAGTGGCAGAGGCTGGGTCCAAACTGTACCCAAGACCTCTTCTCCCTGCTTCCTTGGTAACAGAGCCTCAGGACAAAGGCTGTCCTCTCCAGCCTCCCCTCAGCCTGATGGTGAGCACTCGGGGTCGCCTGCCATTTGCAGGGCTGAGTGTTGGCCAGGGGAAGCCGCGGGAGTCCAGGGTGCACCTCCTGAGGTGTCGGGGGAGGGGCGCTGTTCCTCTGCCTTTGCTTCCTCTGCTGGTGGGATGTGAGCAGACCTGGCCTGCCAGGACCATGTCGGATGGTGAGCAGTCCTCCAGCAGGGAAGCTGCACTCACATAGCAAAGAGAGGGCTGATGGCACCCACTGTCCATCCGCCCTGGGCAGTGCTGCGGGCCCCCTGCCTGTTCGGGAGCTGTGATGCTGGTGAGCAGACTTGGCTCCTCCAATGGCACCCCTGCTCTTGGCAGATCTGGCATTGACTGCTAGTCCACCAGTCAAGGGCAAACAATGTTCCAAATTAAGGCTTTCTGCTCTCCTCCTCCTCATTCTCACAGCCCCTCCTCCTGGGCCTCGGGTCTCCACCTACAGGGAGCAGACAGGCCACCTAGAGAAGGCCGCTCCTTACCTGACCTCAGGGGCCCTTGGGGAACGTGACCAGTGGATACTTTCTCCCACACCTGGGCCAGCCACGTGGGCCCCGTGCAGAATGGACTTTTGGCTGCCCCCTGGCCCTGCTCACCGTATTTCTCCTTGAGGAACAGCGATGACCCGCAGCACTGCAGCTCCCCCTTGGCCATGATGGCGATGCGGTCCCCCAGCAGGTCGGCCTCGTCCATGAAGTGGGTGGTCAGCAGGATGGTGCGGTCGCTCTTGTGCTGCTGCAGAAGGTCCCAGATGGCCCTCCTGGAGATGGCATCCACACCCGAGGTGGGCTCGTCCAGCATCAGCACCTGGAGGGTGGAGGGGCGGCCCCGTGAGGACAGCAGAGCCCTGGCCTGGGCTGCAGGCTGTGCTGCAGGCCCCCCGGGCCTACCTTGGAGCCCGCGATGAGGGCGATGCCGATGGAGAGCTTGCGCCGCATCCCGCCGCTCAGAAACCTGCTCCGGGCATCCCGCTTCTCCTCCAGCCCGAGCACGTGCAGCATGCGTTTGACCTCCTCAGGGCACTTCTGACGCGGCAAGCCTTTCAGCTGAAACGGCAGGGATGGAGATCTGGCCTGTCCAGGTGGCACTGGCCTTGGTGCCGTCCCTGTCCCTCTCCATGCTGGATCTCACGCCCTGACCACCCCGCACCCCACAGTCTGCTGACGGCTCCCTGGGGCAGGTTTGGTTTGCTGCGAGGCTAAGGGCTCCCGAGGCGGCCTCTTGGGTGATGGGACCACCTCGGCAGCCTGCGAACCCTGTCCTCTGCCAGCTCACCTGAGCGTAGAAGTAGAGGTGCTCAGCAACAGTCAGGTTGTCAAACAAGACGTCGTGCTGTGGGCACAGGCCCAGGCTCTTCCGGATCTGATCCATGTCCTGGGAGACTTCGTACCCGCTGATGTATGCTCGTCCGCTGGTCGGGGGGAAGAGACCTAGGGCCGAGCAGAAGACCCCAGGGCCTGAGGTCAATGCAAACACCCTCCAGGAGCAGGAGGAGGGCTGAGCCTCCCTGGTTCGCGTGGTGAGCGCCCCACCCCACTGAGTGGGCCTCCAGAGACAGAGGAGGGTCATTAGCTCTGGTTGCTGACACCACCCTGAGCCCTCGGGCAGAGATGGGGTGGCTGGTACCTGGGGGAACAGGTCGGAGGGCAGTCCCACGAACCCAGGAGAAGCAAAGCCTGGAGGATGGTCATTGCCCCATGACCTCCTGACCCTGTGGTCCGGTCCCCACAGGAGTGGCAGCTTGGACATGTGCTTAATCTTGATCCTGGCCACCTCGGCTTGTTAGGGATGAGGTGGCATGCCCCCACACCCTCGGAGCCCAGGTCCCAACTCGAGCCTGCACTCAGGAAGGATGGGGCTACTGCCAGAGCTGGGCCGGCGTGTCCAGGACGACTTTCAGGAGAGTGGGCGCAGGACCCCGTCAGTGCGAGTGGAGCCCTTTCCTGTGGCCTGAGGGGCTCCCGCCATGTCCCAGGGCCCCCGCAGCTCCACAGCCCTCAGCACAGACAAGCCACCTGAGGGCACTTGGCCTGGCGGTCAGGGGTGGGGAGGGGGCGTGGAGGCTGGGTCCTCACCCGTGAGCATAGAGAGGGTGGTGGTCTTCCCTGCGCCGTTGTGGCCCAGCAGGACGGTGATCTGGCCCTCGTACAGGTTCAGGTTCAGGTCTCTGATGGCCGCCTTGCCCTTGTTCCCCACTCTGAACACCTGCGGGAGAGGCAGGGGCGGCCCTGGGCATCAGGAGCCCCGGGGCCCTCACTGCAGAGGCCCTCCGTCCTACTCCCGCAGGAATCCCTGTCCACCTGAGGGTGTCAGGTGGAAATCATGCCCAGCACACTGCGAGGCCGGAGTGCTGATGGAAGGCCCCTTCCTTCCTGCAGCTCCCCATCTGCCCCTCCTCAGGCCCCCAGCACCCAGCGTCTCGGCAGGACTAGAAGGTCTGGAAAACCCAGGCATTGTATACAGCTAGCCCAGAGAGTGTCCACTGCCAAGCTGGTCAGAGGTTAAGGCGGGCAACAGCGGGTCCTGACTCGATCCTGAGCCTCCACACTGGGCCCTGGGGCACAGCCAGGGTGGCCAGTGCCTGGGAGAGCCAGTCAGAGGGCAGCCCCAGGAACCCAGGAGAAGCGAGGCCCAGAGGATGGTCTGCCCAGTGATGCCGTGGTCTAGTCCCCCCAGGCGTGGCACCTTGGACACATGCTTGATCTTGATCCCGGCCACCAGGTCCTCGGGCTCAGCTTCAAAGTACTCAGTCCTGAGCACCTTCTCAGGGTCGTCGTCCTCCTCCTCTTTCCCAAGCACCGTCCTCGGGCGTCCGCACCAGTACGAGGGCTAGAACAGAAATCTTGATTGGCCCAGTCACGTCAGCTCATTTTTTCTTTGCCACAAACAGAGCAACCACTGACTGACACGCTGGAGCTGCGAGCCTGCCAGCCCCGGACTCCCCCGTGAAGCGCTGCTCAGAGAACGCACTCCCGAGAGTCCTGGGGTCGGACGGAGACCCCGCGCAGCTCCACGCCCACTGCTCTGGGAAGTGCTGAGTCTGTTCCCTGTTCTGCCACAAGAGCTCACTGTGCACAGAGCTCAGAGGTGATAGGAGGGAAAGGAAACCAAGAAACTGAATACAAAGTCAGGTCACAAAGTGTTCCAGCCCAGGGTGATGTGGGGAGGCCCGGCTGCATTCTCTCCCAGGTGCTTGTGCAACAAACAAGAGACGCCAACTGGCCGGCCTCCCTCCCAAGGGTCTGGCTCCCGCAGCGCAGGGGTCACTCAAGGGTGGCACACGGTTGGTACAATGGTGTGGGCGGGGTCACAGGAGAGGTGAGCACAGGGCCCTGGGAGAAGCCCCCCAGGGGAAGCCCTGCTGGGGGAGAATATGTCACCCACAGCTCCAGCCCTGCTCCCCGTGTACCCCACAGCCAATGGGGGCGGTTCCAATGCATCACATTCCATTGCTTTGAGGGGACACCTGTCTCCCATTTTAAGTGACTTTGAAAATTAGAATGTGTCTTACAAATTACAGAAACCGCCACACAGAACAATGGCCAGTATTTTTCTTTCTTGGTGACAAAGTGATGGTGCCTCTAAGAATCAGGACCATCTTAGATTTGATGAAATAATGAGTGGACCCTGATGCTGGGGAAAGACTGAAGGCAAAAGGAGAAGAGGGCGGCAGAGGCTAGATGGTTGGATAGCATCACTGATTCAATGGACATGAACTTGGACAAACTCTAGGAGATAGTGAAGGATAGGGAAGCCTGGTGTGCTGCAGTCCATGGGGTCACAAAGAGCCGGACATGACTTAGCGACTGAACAACAAAGACAAAGTGAATGGACCCTTGATAAATATTAGTTGAACCAAAGATAAACAATAAAGTGGCTCCTGGCTAACCTAGCTAATCAACAGGGAATTTGTTAACAATTTGGTGGTGCATGCATGAATACTGTGTGGTTGTTAAAAAGTGAAGCTGGTTGAGAAAAATGCATGTTTAAATAGAAATATATTTACAAATACATTAAAAAATTATAAATATACACAGATAAAATCTAAAAGTATATTTGTAAATAGACCCATATGTATATGTACTTAAAATACCTAAGATGTACACTAGGCTTCCCTGGTGGCTCAAATGGTAAAGTATCCACCTGTAATGCAGGAGACTCGGGTTTGATCCCTGGGTTGGGAAGCTCCCCTGGAGAAGGGAATGGCTGCCCACTTCAGTATTTGGGCCTGGAGAATCCCATAGACAGAGGAGCCTGGGGTGCTAAAGTCCATGGGGTCACAAAGAGTTGGACACGACTGAGCGACTAATACTTTATAAAATGTACCTAGAAAAAAGAGCAAGTCTCAAGCATTTTTACATCATCTCCTTTTCTAAGAACAAACATACAGATGTCAGATAACACATGCGTGCCATACATGCACAGGAAACCATCTGAAGAACTACACCCAGAGTGTCAGTGGTGTTCCTCTGGGTGGTGGGACTGTGCTGTTCACTTCAGCAACATGATCAGTTTTGCAAGAAGCTCTGTTACTTTGTGTGCAGAAAACCCAACCAGATATTTTTTGAGGAAGGTGGCTTGGGTGGGGCTGCATGCAGGTCCTGTGGCCAGCTGGCCAGTGCCAGCTCCTCCTCTTGAACCTGGGCATCGTAGGTCAGGGGATGGAAGGGCTTGGGGCACGCAGGTAGCCATCAGAACTCACCAGGATGAAGAAGTACCAGGGCTGGGGCACGCCAAACTGGCCTGGGAGGACGGCCTCCACGTACCAGGTCACCAGCCCGTAGAGGACGGAGTCCAGCAGCAGCATGCCCAGCACCTGCCCGAAGGTGAAGTCGTCGTCCACATTGACGGGACTCAGGAGGTCTCGCCACTGGATGCCTGTGCCTGGAAGACATGCCAGGAGACGGGCCTGATGCGGATCTGCAGGGCAGAGTCAGCGTGGCAGCCCCTGGCTCCCAGCAAACCCGACAGCTCTCCCCAGGCCTTTCAGACCAGAGCAGGTCACCAGATCAGTGTCACGGAACCAGCAAAGCTCATAAACTGACAAGAGGGGCTCATGTTTGATTTGCGACATATACGTGTGCAAACGTGTCCATCTACACAACATACCTGTACACAGACACACGGACACATGTATACATACATGTATGAGGTGCATTTAATACAGGTCTTTTCAGAAAAGGGAAACATGTCAGTGCACATAAAGCTCTGTTTAGCGGTGGTCATGGTGTCCTGTCTTCTCACTGGTTTGTGGCATCACTGTCCAAAGGATGACTGGGGATTTCCATGTGGCTGACTCCAGGGCCCCTGGTGGAAATGGCTGGTCTCCAGCCTTGTGCTCTGTTAACTTCCAAACAATTACAAATTTGTCTGTTTTAGGAAAATTCAGTATAGAATTTTGAAAACAGTGCCATCTAGTTTGACTTCTCTTTGTAAATGTCTATTTTAAAGAGCATCTAAGCCCTAGAAGGTACTGTGCATTAAAAAAAAAAAAAATCCAGAGTTCACACTGCTGAGCACAGAGAGACATATATATATTTAAAAGTCTGTGTGTCAGCTGAAGAAAAATATTCTAATGAAGGATAAAGCCACACTGAAGGTTCTTGTGGACATCCACACCCTCCCACCTTAGACCACAGCCAGGAAGCCATGAGAAGTAGGAATTGAGGCCTGGAAGAAACGCAGGCTTTGCGCCTGAAAGAGGACGTTTGCGTGGGGTGGGGCTGAGAAAGAGGGGTTGTATTTCCCCTCCTGTGAGCAGAGCAACGCCAGGTCTCCCAGGACGGACGCCAGCACAACACGGGCCAAGTGGAAACCCATCCTGTCTCTCCTGCCTCTGCTTAGAGCCGAGCAAGCGGGAAGGCGGGCCACGTCTGGGTCCACGCGCCTCTTCAAGCTCTTCCATGAGAGGGTCTGAGTGATGGGAATGATCAGGGCCTTCTCCTCAGAGATGAGTGCTCTGCCACTGGAGATTTCCCAGCAGGTGTGGGGTGAAAGGTAAGACCAGGTGCACTTTCAGCCCTTCAGAGGAGCCTTGACTCCATCGTCAAGTGAAATCTGAGCAAAAATGGGAGTCCCCAGGCCAGCATCAGCCCAGCAGCGTATATTCGATTGCCAAGACATTTTACACCTAAGCCTAGTAGCAAAGAGTGTAAAGAATCTGCCTGCAATGCAGGAGGCCACAGTTCGATCCCTAGGTCAGGAAGGTCCCCTGGAGAAGAAAATGGCAACCTGCTCCAGTATTTTTTCGTAGAGAATTCCATGGACAGAGGAGCCTGGCAGGTTACAGTTCATGGGGTCGCAGAGTCAGAAATGGCTGAGCGACTAACATATGACATTTTACAAGTTAGGAAATGTCACAAAACCCGAGAAAGCCATGTCCTGGTGTGTTCCTTGTTCCTCTCTCAGGTTCCCTGTCTTCATTGCCAATCCCTGCGGGAGGTATCAGGGAAACAGGGGGAAGGGAGACGCTAATGCCACTGCTTTACCGAGAGCTGGGAGCTATGGAGCCCGCAGACTGAGACCCCAGGTCTAGGGACCCAGCCCATGAGGCAGGAGGAGACTCAGAGGTGACCAGCCCGAGCCCCACGACCGGTAGATGCAGACTCTCACATCCAGTGTCTTCCGGCAGTGACAACTGGTCACAGGCAGGGCTTCGTGGGGAGCTCAGAGCAAGGACAGGAGTGGCTGATGTCATGGTAGACACACTGACTCTCTATCCAGTCTGCCACGTGTCTCTGACCTGCCTCCCTTGTGGCTCCAGCCCCTTCTCCCCGTTGTGAGGACCTGCCTTCCGGGTGCTTGGCTCGTGGAGCTGCGCTGACGTGGCTGGAGCGAGCGTTTCGGGGCTGGAGGGCCCTCTTCTCAGACCCTCTCGGGGCAACTGAACCAGCAAGGGCAGCTGTGAAAAGGGAGACTACTCACCTTTGGCTTCAAATTTCCCTATGAGCTGGGCTCCCATAGCCATGGCAACATTGGACAGGAGGCAGGAGAAGAGCTTCTGGCTCAGCGTCATCCAGTTGTACCGAGGAGCGACGAAGAAGTAGGGGATGTAGGAGAAGAAGTAGAGGAAGCCGCCAATGGCCGCTGCCATGTTGGCTGTGGATGGAAAGAGGGCAAGACAGGTGTGTGCACCCTCAGCACCCCCTGGGGCACCAAGGACCCGTCCCTCGGGCAAGCCACCTGACCCCAGCCTGATCTTGGCAGGGGACCGAAGTTCAGTGCTGGGGGACCCCCCACTTGTTCCACAGCCTCCTCCCTTGTCAGGATGCCTATGCCACAGGGAACACCACTCTACCTGGGGAGGCACGGGTCTGACCTGCCGCCCCACCATGACTGTTCCACCTTCTCCCACAGACCTGCCTCCAGCTGCCTTCACCTGACATGACCAACACTGAGCCCTGACGTGCCCACCACGCACCCCCAGCCCTGCCCCGTCTCGTTCACTCATTTGGCCCACAGAGACTCGATGGACCCGCTCAGTGCCAGGCCCTGGTCCAGGCACCAGGGAGGCAAAGCCCTCCACTTGGGAAGCTTAGGACCAGTGCATACGTAGCTGGTGGAACTGGGGGAGCTTAGGACCAGCGTGTACATAGATGGTGGACAAGAAAGCCAGCAAGACAGGGATGCTGGGTGGGCACAGCCTGTGAGGGGCAGCAAGCCGCTGATCCGGGACAAGATGCAGCCTGGGCTGGGGGCTGTAACTGTAACCAGGTGGCCGAGGGAGGCCTGGATGGGAAGGTGACACGTGGGAAAGACCTGAAAGAGGCAGGTGTCCATGGGTGCAGGGTGGGGCTTTAGTCCATGCAGTGACCCCCACAAGCTCCGGCCTTAAGACTTCTTTATGCCCTAAAGATCTGTTGAGGACATCAGGGGCTTCCCTGGTGGTCCAGCGGTTAGGAATCTGTCTGCCAATGCAGGGGACACGGGTTTGATCCCTGGCTCAGGAAGATCCCACATGCCTTGAGATAACTAACCCCGTCCACCACAGCAACTGAACCTGAGCTCTGGAGCCTGCGAGCCACAGCAAGAGAAATCACTACAAGGAGAAGCCTGTTCACAACTAGAGAAAGCCCCTGTGGAGCAGCGAAAAACCCAGTGCAACCAAAAACAAACAAACAAACAAAATTGGTTAAGGCAGTAAATTTATATGTATTTTACCACAATAATAATAAAAAAAAAAGAAGTTAGTTACAAGACACGAAGGGCAGACTGAGAGGCTCCGAGTCAGGTTTAATAGGAAAGATGGGGGAATAACAGGGCACAGTCTGACAGATGATGAACTGAAATGAAGGTCTGAGATCCTCAGATCCAAACATTCACACAGAAAAACCAGACCTAGACCATCAGCAGCCTTCTTCCCAGCAATAAGGGAAGCCCTGTGGCCACAAGCTAATGTTATCAAAGTGCCAAGGAGATGCTTACACTCCAGCTAAAACAGCCTTCAGAAGTGAGGGCAAAAGAGAGCCCTCTTGGGACACAGAAAGTCAAGGCGAATTAACCCCTTGCTGAACTTCACTGAAAGAACTGTTCTAGGATGTATGCCAACACTTAGAGAGCTGAATGCGGAGGATGCGCAGAGTAAAGAACACGTTGGCCCCTGGGTCATTTCTGCTCAGATGCCCTCGGATCCCTGAGCTTCACTCATCCCGAGAGAAACACCGCCATCTTCTGAGCTGGGGATCCCCTAAGACAGGACAACTCACCTTTGCTGAAGAAGGTGCTGACCATGAAGCTGAAGGAGATGGAGGAGACGGCAAAGCAGGCCAGGAAGACCAGCACCAGCGTGGGGTCACTGTGCGCCAGCACCGCCACGCCCTTCTTCACCTGCGCGGCAGGGGCAGCTAGTGGCGGGGAGAGGGACACGAAGCCACCTCCGTGCCCTCTGGGCAGGCAGTCTCCATTGTCAGAGCTGGGACCGGCAGGAGGAGGCCCCACACAGCGCTCCCTCCCACCAGGGCGGAGTCTCGGGGGTTGCCCTGGGGGTGCCATGGCTGTCTCTGCCCCCCACCCCCCACCCTGGACGCCTTGCTTTTCATGTCAGACTCCCTTCCGGGGCCGTGCTCACCTTGACGCAGAAGAGCAGGGTCATGAAGGAGACAGCGACGAGGAGGAGGAGGAAGAAGAGGAGGAACCACGCGGTCCAGAGCAGCCAGCTGCTGAGCCCCATCATACGCATGTACTCCTGGGGGCGCACAGGCACTGCTGCACTCGACCCACGCCGCCTCCCCGGGCCCAGCGTGCCCCTACCATGCCACGTCATGCCACGCCATGCCTGCCCTGGCCCATACAGCCATGCCCGCGGCCACCCAGGGCTGATTTGGCTGAAACTAACTAAGATTAAAAATCCTGCTCCTCAGCCCTGCCTGCTGCAGGTACCCAGTGGGCCTGCAGAGGTGGCGGACCCAGGCCCGTCTATCTGCACGGACCGCGCTGCTCTGGGGGAGGTGGGACCAGGGCCGATGAAGCGTCTCTCCTGGGCCGGCAACCAAGCAAGGCTGACTTCCCAGCTCTCTACTCACAATTTCAAATGGCCTAAAAAATGGGACGATTGGAACAGTGGCCATTCACACCCCCACCCCTTGGGCTCAGTGATTGTTTAGCATCTGGTCATGCTGGGTCCATCTATGTTATCTGGGGGTGTGTACACATGCAAACACCTTCTCCTGAACTGTGTCATCGTCCACAGCTGACTGCTTCAACACTGCATCATTATCTTAAAGTTATTTAGGCGCCAAGAGAACAGGACCCACTTCATGAGTTCCCTGAGCCCCTTGTATGCAGCAGTTTAAAAGCTCCAATAATCACAGAGTTGGCACTGCTGAGAATACTCTAAATGCCCTCCCACTGGAACTGCAGACATTGCTAAAGGGAGTGCTATGCTGGGCTTAGTTGCTCAGTTGTTTCTGACTCTTTGCAATCCCATGGACTATAGCCTGCCAGGCTCCTCTGTCCATGGGGATTCTCCAGGCCAGTATACTGGAGTGGGTAGCCATGCCCTCCTCCAGGGGCTCTTCCTGACCCAGGGACTGAACCCAGGTCTCCGCACTACAGGCAGATGCTTTACCTTCAGCCACCAGGGAAGCTCAAGAACACTGGAGTGGGTAGCCTACCCTTCTCCAGGGGATCTTCCCGACCCAGGAATCGAACTGGGGTCTCCTACATTGGAGGCTGATTCTTTACCAGCTGAGCTAACAGGGAAGCCCTGCTAGAGGGAGAACCTCACGTAAATTCTGATGACTCTGGCAGAGTCAGTGCTGGGAGCTTGCAGGGGACACAGCTGCGTCAGGTGTCTGCAGCTACGTAACATCAGTGAGGTGTATCTCACACACCTCTCAGGCCCCCACACGTCTGCCTGGCAGCCGGACACTCTGGCTGCCCTTGATTACCCCCACAGTTAGCTTCCTGCTAGCCACGTAGGGGAATGTTTATCTCCTGTTGACCTACATGCTCAACAGAAAGAGGATGCAGGCCACACACATAATTCGGAATTTCAGCAGCTGCATCACAAAAGTTTAAAGGGAGGGTTTCCTGGCAGCCCAGTGGCTCAGACTCTGTGCTCTCACTGCTGAGGGACTGAATTCAATCCCTGGTCAGGAAACTAAGATCTTGCAAGCTGCATGGCATGGCCGAAAAAAAATTTTAAGCAACAAGTAAGATTAGTTTCAATGATGTGTTTTACTTAACCTGATGCATTCAGAACACTGTCTTTACAATGTTCAGTCTTTAACATGAAAAGTAAAAAAGTGTTAGTTGTTCAGTTACGTCTGACTCTTTGCAACACCATAGATGATAGCCTGTCAGACTTCTCTGTCGATGGGATTCTCCAGGCAAGAATACTGGAGTGGATAGCCATTCCCTTCTCCAGGGGATCTTCCTGACCCAGGGATCGAACCCAGGTCTCCTGCATTGCAGGCATATTCTTTCTTGTCTGAGCCATCAGGTTAAGTCTTTAGTGTACAGTATATGAACTACAGTGCTTTATCAGGGTGGTAAAAATCTGGATGGACCAGTCTTGATTACAGAGAAGCCCAAGATGGGCTGAACCTCATGGGCATCAGCCCCATGCCCAGCTGCCCCGGTGACCTCAGTGCCAGCAGCTGCCCAGGCCGGAAAGCAGGACTCAGGACAGGACTGCCTGCGGCTGCACAGAACCAAAGCCCAGGGTCCCTCCAGGCAGACACAGAAGGGTTACCTTCAGCTTCTTCTCCTTCTCCTGCACAATGGCCCGGATGATGCTGAGGGAGGTGTAGGTGAAGCTCAGCATGAGCAGCAGTGGAAGCTGGTACTGGATGGCGACCAGGAAGGGGTCGGAGATGAAAGGTGGGTAAGGGAACCGCTTGGCGATCACCGTGAGCTTCTCGAACAGCTGGTGCGCGGAGGCGTTAGCGTGGTAACGCATGATGGCCCTGTCCACCGCGTGCTGCACGGCCAGGAAGCCCTCGCGGATGTAACCTGCGGGTAGAGGCAGAGGGTGTTCTGGCTTGTGGGGGGCGACACACACGGGGGACGTCACATCCCAGTGTGGGCGCTCGGAGCCCTGCGGGCACCGAGCTGGTGGCGGGCTGAGGTTTCCTGGAGGCCTGCTGTTCGCAGGGGTCGCTCACTCCTCTCTGGCTCCTGAGCCCTCCCTCAACCTTCCCAGCCAGCCAGGCAGCATCTCTCTGACCGGCCTCCGTGTCATCACTTCTTTCTCTGTCTCTCTTCTGCCTTCCTTGCCTGCTTTTAAGGACCTACTGAGATAATCGACAATAGTCTTGCTCCCTTGAGGCCAGCTGATCAGCAACGTTCATTCCCATCTCACAGGGAGACAGGATCCACAGACCAGAGGCCAGCACTACACACCTCTGTGCGCTCGGTGATCCCTCTCTGCCGGCCCTGTTTGACTCCTCACAGGCGTCCGTGATAAAACTTTTACAGTGAAAAAGAGAGGGACGATACATATTCCAGTCCAGAGCAAGGCCTGCTAGGGGCTGAGCCTACGAAAGTGCAGGCACAGCCTCAGAAGGGCAGCCTGGGTCCCTAAGGTCCGAGGCCCAGGGGATGTGGGGTGCAGGCCTGGGTGGCATGGGAACCCTTGTCCCTAAAATAGTGAGTGATGTTTGGAACACCTAATGTCCTCTGACACCGAACTGTCAGCTGCCTCTAGAAAACAGAAAAGCAATTCTATGCCCACCCCCCGCACAAGGCCATCACGTCTGCCATCTCCCTTGAGAGTAAGTGGTTTCAATGGCTGTGATAACAGCAGGCGCCCAGTGAACGGTACCCCTCGCTATGCAGGGTGGCAGTTTAGTTCTCGTCTTCACAAAGACCTTGCAGAATAGGCAACACTGTCCTCATGGGACACACAGGGCCACTGAGGCCCAGGTGTGGAGCCACCGCACAACAGGAAGGGCTACAGCCAAGATGGATGCTGGTCTCCTGGCTTGAAAGCCAGCATCTGTCTGGCTGCACACCACCTTCCCCAGGAAATACCCTGCCTGCCTCCTGCTCACATGTGGCTCCCCCATGAGGCCACGCATGCTGTTGTGGGGTCTTTACCACCACAACCTCTGTGGTTGCTCAACACAGACGAACAGCTACCCTCTGTGATCAATCACAGCCCCACAGCTGAAATTTTAATGATCGTAAATAATGCTGTGGGAAACATCTTTGTGTGTGTGTCTGGATTTTCTCCTTCTTTCAGGTTATTCCAGAGACTGTGTCTTTATCAGGGATCAGGGGTCTAAGGTATGGACCCTTGGGGGGGGCTTGGGGACAACCCTGGCCTCATTCATGGCAGGGGGGCGGTGCTGTGTGTCAGGCTCACATCCTTTCCACACCTCTCGGGGTCTTCGTGGGTTTTTTAAGCTGATTTGGACTAAGGAGTCCTTTATGACACAGGAAACATTCACCCTTCATCATTTGCTACAATGTTTTCCCCGTCTCTTGTTTTAAAATCATTGTTCTATCTTTTCCTTTCATCTTCTTTTTTAAGCAAATTTCAAGTTTGTACACAGTGAAATCTGTCATGTTTTTCCTTGGGGAACTGCTTCCTCTATTGCTTCCAAGCTTAGGAAACTGTCCCCACAAACAGGAGGCTCAGCGCTGCCCTGGGTCACCGTGGCCAGGGTTTCCTGCCGCTGGCCATAGGCAGTGGGCGTGGCAGCTGACTGGTTTCTCCTCCCCACTTGGGGATCTGCCTGGGGCTCCACTGTGGGGCCTTATACACTTCACTCTGCAATGCTTGTCCCAGCTCCACTTCCTGATTTAAACCTTTTCCCCGAAACTTTAGCCTGGTGACAGGGCCCTGGCCTCTGAAATGCATCTCCAGTGGCTGGCCGCCTCCTGCAGTCCCAGCTCTGTCTAGGGACATTCCCGGGGTCTTTTCATCAGACTCTAACAAGTTCTGCCTCTTGCAGACCTAGGACTTCTACATTCTTTGAAACACCCAGGATGCTGCCTAAAGGTCTTGGCCTGAGGGCAAAGCCTAGTCCTGGAGCCCAGAAACTCAGTTTTAAGATGGGATCATGGTCAGAGGAGACGAACAAGCCAACTACGTGCCAGCGTTGCACTGGACAGACCAACGCACGCCGGGACAGGACAATGAGCCGAGATCTGACTTCTGCAAACACTCCACTGACTCAGTGGAATCGCAGACAATTACACAAGGACCACAGAGCTTACAAAGCTACACAGAAGGGCAGGAGAGAAGGGAAATACGGAACCAACCCCTAAAGACCCTGTGCAAATCGAAGCTCCTTAAAAACAGAAACACGAAAGCCCACGTCTCCTGGAAACAGACAGCCTTAGGTGTTTTTAAAGATATTTTGGTCTCTCAAAATCCAGGCTTACTGGATGTCTTCCTTCTACTGCGTGTGTGCAAAGTCACTTCAGTCTTGTCTGACTCCCTGTGACTCCATGGACTGTAGCCTGTCAGACTCCTCTGTCCATGGGTTCTCCAGGCAAGAACACTGGAGTGGGTTGCTGTGCCCTCCTCCAGGGGATCTTCTCAACCCAGGGATGGAACCCATGTCTCTTATGTTACTTGCATTGGCAGGCGGGTTCTTTATCCCTAGTGCCACCTGGGAAGCTCCTGTTCTTCTGCAAAGAAGATCTAATATTCATAAAAAATCTTCCTCCAGGGCTTCCCTGGTGGCTCAGTGGTAAAGAAGCCACCTGCCAATGCAGGAGACACAGGTTCGATCCCTGATCTGGGAAGATCCCACATGCCACGGAGCTACTGAGCCCAGGCACCACAACCACTGAGCCTATCCTCTAGAGCCCAGAAGACACAACTACTGAAGCCTGTGAGTCTAGAGCCTGTGCTCTGCAACAAGAGAAGCCACCGCAACGAGAAGCCTGGGCACCGCAAGGAAGAGTAGCCCCTGATCGCCACAACTAGAGGAAGGACCACACGTCAACGAAGACCCCGCACAGAGTAAGATTATTAAAAAAAACCTGCCTCCAAAGAAATGCAGAGTGGGTTCCCCCATGTGACTATCACCAGCCAGCACCCAGGGAGGGAAGGAGGCCCCTTGAAAGTGCTCCTCACCAGGTTCTCCGCCATCAGGGGATGTGGGCTCCCTGGGTCCTGGGTTTGGGAAGAGTGGAAAAAGGGAAGTGGTGTGCCATCCCTCTGTCTCTTTCAGGAAAAAGGAGCCTGTCTGAGTCCACATGTAGTTTCTTCGCGTGTAACTGAAGCGTAAGTGGTATTTCACCTGCAGAAGTAAAGAGAAAACCAAGCATTGTGAGGGGTCCGGCCAGAGGAGCAAACGTCCATGTTCAGTGTTGGGGGCCTGGGGGATCCTTGTTCCTGTGACCTCAGCTCTACCCCGCCCCCCAAGGTCTGGGTCTCAGGAGGTGGGAGGGAGTAGTCCTGCTGGGGCACAGGGAGCCTAGGGGTATCTCTGCACCACCCATCACCACCCTCCTCTGCGTCACCAACGGGAATTCCTGTCCACACCTGTGACGCACCACCACTGACCAGCAGGCCTCCAGCATAAGGCTGGGGATCCAACGGCTTCCCAGCCTTAATGCCGGCGGGGGAACCAGAAAACCTTTCTGTTTGTTTAAATGTGTGACTGACATTTTACTGCCATGTGGTACCAAGTTCCAAGTATCTGTGGCTTTCCTACTTAGCCTATTTGATTCTGTCCAGGGAGATCAGTAATGCCTTTTACAGAACAACGGGACAGAGGGGCCACAGCAACAGTCTACAGCCACTGTCCTCAGGCAGGCGAGGCCTCTAAAACTTCTGGGTGCAGGGGACAGTCACATTTGTTCCCAGGCAGGCAGAGTGTCTGCAGGTGGGGAGGGGGCTGTGACCACTGGCAGGCTGGCTCCTAGAGAAGCAGCTGGTCTCCTTGGGGCTGGGGTCCTCACCGCCAGCGGCAGGGGGTCGCGGCTGTGGTTGAAGGTGTGCTCGAACACCAGGGCGGCCAGCACGTTGGAGGAGCGATTGTCGTATCTGATGTAGTCCTCGAAGTCCTTCTCAGAGGCGAAGCCGCGAGCTATGGGGAGAAGGGGCGCCTGGAGTTGCCCAGTCACCTGCTCTGCACAAAAAAACTGCACCTTCAGATCAAGGACTAAAACTCCAAAGTTTCTCTAGCGCTTTATAAACCTCTCCTAAGACTCGAGGAGGCTTTTGTTTCTGGAAGAGATGGGCCGTAGTGAAGACTGGCAGAACCTCACCATCCAAGAGGGTCCTGGGCTTCTGGAAGCTGAGAACTAGAGCTGGGCCGGCAGCAGCATTGAGTGGTTACTGGCCCCTCTCTGGGGGTGGCTGCCCTGCCTTGCATGCTGCAGCCCGCGTCAGTCTCTCTCTCAGAACCATAAAGGTGGGCTTTAAAAACCCAAGGGGGTGTGGACGTATAGTCTGTTCAGGGACCCCATTTCACGTGAAGGGTTTGACTCTTAATCTCCCAGGGAGGAAGCAGAAACCTTCCCCTAAGTCCTGGCTGCACTGGACTGTACAGATCAAGGGAAAGCAGTGCCCAAACCAAGGGCAAGAGAAAAGGGGAGATACTCTCTGTTCTGAGAGCACAGACCTAATGAGGGAGGCTGCACGTTTCCTGGGGATGTCCCTTAGCGGGCTTCCTGCTGACCTTTGTCAGAGCTGCCCTCGCAAAACCACATCCCAGGAGAGGTCCCTGGCACTGGGCACTGGAAACACGCCTCGCCTTTGTCACAAAGAACTTCGCTGGGGTACATGGACACCATCCCCACTCGAACAGCTGGGGGCTGCAAATCGTCATGCATGTTCCTTTGCGTGACTCTCACGACCCTGGTTCCTGCTACACTGAGACTCCACACGGCCGAGGGATTCCGGCAGTGTGGCCACGATGGGGGCGGCGGAGTCCACCTGGCCGCTGCCCGGCTCCCGCACCACCAGCCCTGCCCTGAGCCCCGAGCCTAGCCGCGCTACGGACCCCTGCCCCCTGCGCCCCGGACACCGCACCTCGTAGGTTGATCACCAGCGCCCTCTGCACATTCTCCACCACCGTGCGCACCGCCTCACTTTGGGATGGGATGTAGGCCAGCTCCCAGGTGGCCCCCGGGGGAGGGAAGCTGAAGAAGAGGGGCAGCTCTTGGATGGACTGGCTGGGGTAGAGGGTGGCATTGGGCACGTTCTCTGACTGTATCTTCAGGCGGAGCCAGATCAGGATCCCAGAGAACAGCAGGGGCAGAAAGAGCTCCAAGAGGGTCACCAGGACCTTCCGCTTCTGGGGAGAGATGGGACCATGGGGTGAGGGGGCACCAGAGCCCCTCTCACTGATGCCCCTCCACCAGGCCCCTCACCACCCTCTCAGCTGGAGGTGGAGGGCTCTGCAGCCCCTCCCACCGATGCCCCTCCACCAGGCCCCTTGCCCCCCACAGCACCCACAGAGCCAGGCCCACCTGCAGAGTATAGTTCTTCCAGAGCAGTAGCGCCAGCTGCCTGAGCACCGCCATCCTTGCTGGAGGGGCCTCTAGTCATGGATCAAAGACAGGGTCAGGGTGAGACGAGAATGGTGTTGGTGGAAGGTGGGAGGTGGGGGGACAGTCAGTCCTGAGACACAGGGCCTCAGCACCTGTTTGTGCCCCAGCCTGACTCAGACCAGCTCCCGGAGGAGGGGGCGCCAGGTCTGTTCTGTCCTATTCTGTGAGTTCCAGGAACACACGCCCTGTTAGGAAGCTGACTTGGTTTCTTTAGGAACCAGATGTACCGTGACCACCAGAGTGGCAATCGTGATGAATGCTATTCACACGCTCTCTGCAGTTGATATGAATGTGCTGTTTCTTTTTTTTTTTAATTTATGTGGATATGCTGGGTCTCAGTTGTGGCATACGGGATCTAGTTTCCTAACCGGGGATCGAACCTGGGCCCCCTGCATTGGGAACGCAGAGTCTTAGCCACTAGACCACCAAGGAAGTCCCTGAATGTGCAGTTTCTTGGCTGAAACTTAAGCCGATGCAATCCCAGCCCTGACACTTTACTCTCCACCATCCTAGGACAGTAAAAGCAGAGTCAGCTCAGAGTCCTGGCTGTGGGCTGATGTCTGAGAGCTGGAGAGCGCTGTGGGGGAGCGGTGAGGGCCCTGACCCGGGAGCAGACACCGCAGGACACACAGGTGGCCGGAGGGTATGTGCTCTCCCGCCTGGAGCCCCAAGGACCAGTCTTTCCTGGTTTAACTGTGAGTGGTGGCCTGCAGGCCTCCACCTGATAACACTGATCACTTTCCTCTAGAGAGAATCTACTCTCAGTCAGTTGTGAAAGTTGACATTTTTTTAACTGGAGGATAACTGCCTTACAGTGTCATGGTGCTTTCTGCTGAACAAAAATGTCAATCGGCCGTAAATATACCTATGTCCTCTCCTTCTCCCTCTCAAACCTCCTCCCACCCCAACCCATCCCACCTTGAACGTTCTAATTTAAATCCAGCACATGGAACTGGGAGAATCTGATGCGAGATGGATCACCAAACATAGTGACAGCAGAAACAAGAACAGAGGCTTATCAAGCTCTCTCTGGATTGAGGGAAATCTGCCTTCTGAGACTACAGTGTGAGAAGCAGAGACACGCAGCCACACTAACCTCTAGAGAAGGAGGGGATCGGAGGAGCTCAGGAAGGCCCCAGGACGCCCACTGCTAGAAGCACGTGGTTCCAGAAGCCGCGGGCCTGAAGGCTGAGGCTGGACCTAAGGTGGGTGGTGAGGGCAGCAGAGGAGGGCGACCTGAGAGCTCCTGGTCACTGTCCACGCCAAAGACTCAGCTGGCGCACAGAGGGGCCCTTCACAGCTCCTGGTCCTACCTGTGGGGAGAAGCACCCATAACTCACAGGAAGAGTCTTGCGTGCCACCAGCCAGCCCCACACTCACACGGACCCAACACCGTCCACCAGGCGGGTTAGGACGCAAGGGAGACTCAGACAAATGGCTGGAAAATCCTTCCCTAGTTAATCCACTCCAACACTATAGCCCAGAGAACCCACCTCCAGACCCAGTGCTCACGGAGTGAGAGCTCATCTGTTTTCTGAAACAGCCAGCTTTACTTCTGTCTCTAATTGGTTGAAAATCATTTTCATGAAAGCTCATTTTAAAATTAAACTCTTGCTTTAAAAAAAAAACCATGGCTGTCCGTATCTGTCTAATGGTAGTTCCTCAAAATGTATGCTTTAAAGGGCACTCAATAAATATTAATAGAAAACACAACTGTGAGAAGTTATTTACAAATTAACTTAAAAAATACAGCTTTTCATTAACCGCACAGTTAAAATGTGAAGCAATTAAAGCTAAAATAGTATGAAGTGCTATTAAGTAGCAACTTAATAAGTCATCCAAATTCTTTTAGAATTACAAGCTGGAAAACCTGTCTTAAGAAAAATCGTACACCATTGATAAAAAAAGTAGTTGTGTAGCGTTACCCACGAAGGCCTGTGGTCTGCGAACAGTTTCAAGAACTGGTTCAGGCTAAGCTGGGGAAGGGGTGCCTCCAGGGGGGCTGGTCATCCGCACAGCTGGCTGACGGGCACCTGGTGTGGCCAAGACGATTGCTCCTCGACCAAGAGCGGAGGGTGAAAAGGTCACAGTTCAAAGACGTCTTCTGGACAGAGGAGTTGACGACTTCCTTTCCTGGAAAGGTCTGTCCAAGAAAGGACACATCCCCAGGCCTAATCCCACCTCTCCAGGCGCAGGGGGCTGGGAAGGCAGAGAGACAGCCCATCCAGCTTCCCATGATAACAACCCCAGACAGCGGCGCCAGGGAACTGACCTGAGTCCTGGCAGCGGCTCCTGGCTGAGGCTGATCTCTGGGGCTACAGGAGGCCTGGCTGGGAGGAGGTGGCCCCGCGTGGATGGCTCTGGGGTGGGGCTGGCAGGCCTCTGAAATGCAGGGGGCTGACCTTGGAGCTCGGGAGCACAGACACCTCATGAGACATTGGGAGGGGCCCGGGGCTCGCTGGCATGACGCTCCGGCACCTTTGGGCAAATGGGGGAGGGCACCAGGGCATAATTCAAAAAATAAAAATAATAATCGTAAAACACCTCTCACTGAATCAGAAAATCAAAGTGCAAAAGAGATCGCAAGCAGTTTGCCTCAGCAGAACCAAATACTATCAAACAAACTTGGATTCCTGGAAACTGAGAACTCTGGAGAGGCACTGTCTTCTCTCTCCTAGTGCCACAAACCATGAGAGACTTTCCTTTCCTATTCTTTTATATTTCAGAACTTCCTAACCCAGCCCTGGCTCTGGTACCCTCCTCCTTTCTCAGATGAAGAGGAAACAACTGTCCTAGGATCTCACCCTCCCAGTCTGTTTTTACCATGGAACCCCTACAGTCCTATGTACCCTAAAAGCAGCAAACACCACTATAAAATCTGTACACATTTCTCCCAGAACCTAACACTAGAAATCAAAAAGAAAGCATATCCCTGGAGCCTTTAATATAATGAATATATTTGGCTGTACCAGGTCTTAGTTGTAGCAAGCGGGATCTTTTTTAGTTTCAGCCGTGGGATCTAGCTCCCTGACCACGTACTGAACCTAGTCCCCCTGCATTGGGAATGCAGAGTCCTAGCCACTGGACCACCAGGGGAGTCCCATCGTATGTATTTCTGTCTCCCCACATGGCTCTGTGCCGGCCTGGCTCTATCTGAAGTCTCCCTGAGTGCCATACCAGTGGTCTGCTTTGTTTGAGTGGAAAAGGAGATTCCCGGAATTACAAAATCTGGGAAGCTTTCTGGTTATGAAAGCAAATGTACAAGAGGAAAGGAAGTTCAAGTTCCTCAAAACACTTGAGGCCTCCGCACTCAGAGTCTCCCAGAAGTGGCTGGGGGGTGGGGTGGGGGGCGGAGCTGGGATCCAGAACCAGCCCAGGTGGGTCTACTCCAGGCTCTGCCCGCAGAGCCCCTCAAGAGTGTCTGAGGACTTCTCACTGGGCTCACTTCACACCTCTTAGGACAGAGCCAGCAAAGGAAGGGAAAGCTCTTTCTACCAAGGAAAGGCTTGTTTGCTTACTGTTAAAACATTAAACATTACACAAATCATTGACTATTTCAGTGTTTGCTTTTCAGGTGAGCAATTGAGCTAGTTCAGAGTGAGTGCAGCCATGGGCCGCTCACTTCTGAGCATGCTCTCGAGGGTACACCAGGTCCCTCTGAAAACCATGCTCCCAGTTTGGGAGCACCGTGCTGGGTGCACGCCAGCATGTGCTGAGTCGCAACACCTCCCTTCCTGATTTGGGGACTTTTTCACTATGGCCTTGAATATGTCCTCCAGTTTCTATGCACCCAAGCAAAAGAAGCTTTCATCTCTGCATACACAGAACAGAATGGTGGGAAGTATTCTCGCCTGGGAAATCCCATGGATGGAGGAGCCTGGCGGGCTACAGTCCATGGAGTCATGAAGAGTCGGACACAACTTAGCCACTAAACAACAATAAAACACTTCTGGAAAAGGTCACTGCCAAGCGGGCCTCAAGGCCAGCAAGAAGTAGACAGGCCCCTGGGGCCAGGCACATAGCGTTCCATCACATGTTGATATATCTCAAGCTTGGCACCTCTCCTTCCACGGAAGCCAAGTCTTCACAGGCTTGGGAGGGAGGCATGGCTTGTAGAGGGAGGCATGGCTGGGTGGGAGGGGTCTCAGCAAGGCCAAGGTGTGAGATCTCCCCCGTTATGGAGAGCAAACAGTCACGGCTCTGCCCTCTTGAACACAGACGCAGAACAGAAAGAGATGGCCTTGTTGGTGACGTTGGCTGGGTCTTGGCACTTTTCCTGAGGACCAAGGTGGGCAAGGACCCATCCCAGCTGGGAAAGCATTTCCTGATGGACACAGGGAGCCCACAACAGTCAGTGGTTTTAAGCCTATGTATACCCACTGAAGAAGGCACAAGAGTACTTAATTGTGTGCTGGCAGACCTTGCAGCCTTGCAGGATATACAAAGCAAAAAAGCATTTACTCATCCAGCAAATGTTTGCTAAGTGCTTATGTGTGGTGGGCACTTACACCAGATACTAAGGATTCGGAAATGAAATTCAGTGTTCTTAACCCAAGGAGTTCACAGTCTGCAAATGCTCGCATGGACTGTAATCGCTACGTGCTGAGTTGCTTCAGACTGTGTTCTGAAAGGTTGTGTTCAACTCTTTTGCAGCCCCATGGACTATACAGAGCCCACCAAGTTCCTCTGTCCATGGAATTTTCCAGGCAAGAATATTGAAGTGGGTTGCCGTGCCCTCCTCCAGGGGGTCTTCCCAACCCAGGGACAGAACCCACGTCTCTTGCATCTCCTGCATTGGCAGGCAGGTTCTTTACCACTAGTGCCACCTGTGATCGCTACAGCTGAAGCCAAACGAAGCATCACGTGATTCTGGAGGCGCTCCAGATTCTGTGTGTGTGTGTGTGTGTGTGTGTTTGTGTGTGTGTGTGCGCGCGCGCGTGCATGCGTGCGTGTGTGCGTGTGTGTGTCTGTCTGTCTCTGGGAAGGCTCACAGGAGGTTACACAGGAGACCAGTTTCCTTGGGGTGGGGAGGGCATTATAGGATTCTGGAGAAATTAAAGAGTGTGTATAGGGAACAGACAGAGAAGGCAATGGCACCCCACTCCAGTACTCTTGCCTGGAAAATCCCATGGATGGAGGAGCCTGGTGGGCTGCAGTCCATGGGGTCACTAGGAGTCAGACACGACTGAGTGACTTCTCTTTCACTTTCCACTTTCATGCATTGGAGAAGGAAATGGCAACCCACTCCAGTGTTCTTGCCTGGAGAATCCCAGGGATGGAGGAGCCTGGTGGGCTGCTGTCTACGGGGTCGCACAGAGTTGGACACAACTGAAGTGACTTAGCAGCAGCAGTGGGGAACAGAAAGTAACTCTGAGTGGTGGGGGAGGAGCGGCAGGGACTGAACCAGGAAGGGGAGTCAACCAAGGCCTTGGGACTCTCTGCCAGGAAGGGCACTGGGGTGGAACCTGGGTAGGGGCGGAGAGCGGGTAGAAGGGTATCCAGAAGTGCTGTAATTCCACTTGAGGGTGTTCTGTTTTGCTTAATCTTTTACCCAGTAAAATATCTTTTAAATTGTGAAAATATTTGATTCAGTGGATTCCACAGGTGAATGTCCCAATACCAACAAGCAACATAAAAAAATCAGGCTGAAAACAGTAGGCATATATATAGAGGATGGTTCCCACCAGTGAGCCCCACTGTTGGTCTTCAGGTGCAATGGGAAAGACAATCTGGAGTAAAGGAATGGCGAGAAATTCTACTTAAGAAATGAGGAAAAATTTGGTTTTACTAATGTTTAATCCATGGATGCACCCTGGCCCTCTTGCTGGTCTGTGTGTCAGTGGCTGCGGCTCCCTGATGGGAGAGGGGCTCCATCATCCCTCTGTGACACGTGGGTGATAATGGGCCCTTGCCCGCTGGCTTACTTGACGTCTCTCAGATGTGTTGGAGTTTACACACTTCGGGATATCGTGGCTTTAAGCAGACCTTTAAAGTGCCAAAGCTGGATCATACTTTGCAGTGATTTGGTGAGCGTCTATTGTGAACACTTAGAACTTAAAAAGGAAATATACGTTTTCTTTCATGAGAAGTTTCGGATCTGGAAATCTCTTTCTTTTTTCTCTAGTGACAAAGGAGTGCAGCAGACTGTCAGTCAGCTTACTGGTTTTAAGCCAATGTGCTCAAATCTATCCCTTCAAGGAAAAGGTGGATGCGTGAGTTACAGCTTTTCAGAATAACCTGTGCTGAGAACACAGCATTTATGAACAGAGTCTGGGGATGTTTACCCCAGCGCCTGACAGTATTGCCATGGATGCGGCAAGAGCACCATTACATGAACACTTACACCTGAACAGCAAAAGCTTTGGGAGCCAGAACGTCTACCCCACACCTGAGAGCCCCTGAACACTCACTAGCCCAGATTCATCAAGAGCTCTGGCACAATTGGCAGCTGGGATTGACAAGTAAGTGTCAGGCGCACAGCACAGTCTGCGTGCCTTCCTGAAGTTCACTGTGGACTGCTAGAAAACCAGGAACCGACATACAGAGAACTCAGAAACAGACTTGCAGATGCTGGGCTCAGGCCTCACCAAGAGTTCATAAACGGGATGTAGACTTGATCACCTGGCTCTCTTTTAAGAACAGCACACATTTGTGCAATAGATTTTGCACTACTGAAAAAATTAATCATGTTCACTTTGCCTCTCATCCATTTAATAGGTCTGTATTTGTACATGCTTCTGTGTCCATGATATTCAGGACAGTAGCATATGGCTGTCTTTAAAATTTTAATTTATTTACCTATTTTTTGGCTCTGCCACTGCACAGCATGTGGGATCTCAGTTCCTTGACAAGGGATCAAACTCATGACCCTATGGAGTCTTAACCACTGAATCGCCGGGGAAGTACCCACATGGCTATCTTTTCTAATAAACAAATAAAATACATGGTGGTGCATGATCCAGTTCTGTTACATATAGCAGTGCCCTAGAAAAGAGCTTCTGGACAACTTATTCACACGACTGGCTCTTCTGTGGATAAGGGAGGAACAAATCTATAAGACGTGGTCACAGCCCCAGGGCCCTGTAGGGCCAAATTCAAGGTCATGCTTCAAGGGCATGGTCATGTGGAGGCCTAGATGGAGACTTAGTTGGTAAGCCTCACACTCAGTGCCATGATACGTGGTGGCGGGCTCCTCAGAACCACATGGCTCTGAGTTTGCACTGAAGCTCCCAGCAACAGGTGATGGGGTATATTTTTAAACCAAAGGTGTGGCCCAGAGGAGGCTACAAGGAGAGCATTCCACAAAGTCTGTGCCATTGCCTACTCTCTTAACCTTGGCTGCAGCCTCAGTCTGCTTTGCTGTCCCACTAGCCTTCTGCCTCTGGAGGTGCAGGAAACGAGGTAATGAGGCAATTGAGCATCCCCAGAGAGAGGTAACCATGGATCTTCTGTAACAAGCAAGGCAGCAAGCTCATTAGCTCCTGCAACAGTGCCTCTCTGCCCATCGACTCCAGATCTCTCAGAATGTGGCGGACGACTCAGTGAGGCAGGGGGACAGGCACTGCCCAAGTCTCCCAGGACAGGGACGGACATTGCTTAACGCTTTCCTGGGGGTGGGGCATAGGCCTTCTGTGATTTTTGTCGGCTTGGAATATCATCCACTATTCCAGCCTCTGCTTTCCGAAATCCTTCCTATTATTTCCCAGTCTAGTCCTCATCCCTTCATGCAGCCACCACTGACAACCCTGACTGGTTTGGGGGTTCATCTTGGCTGCATGATGGAATTTTCTGGAGTGCTTTAAGATAGAAACAAATACCTGAGGCCCAGCCCTGGAGATTCTGGGCTGTGGTTTGGGCCTGGGGCTCTTTCCTGGGCGATTCTAACCTGCAGCCAGGGTTGAGACCTTCTGTTCTTGTCAAAAGCCATCCCTTCACCTCTGCACTCTTGCAGCAGCTTTTCTGGATGTCCTGTGTGGCACTTATCTCATTCTGTCTGAGGTCAGTTACTTGGGAATAACTAATTTCTTTAGCTTTATCCCAAGGTCCCCAGTTGTGCACAGAGTCTTGCCTATCACTCTCCCCAGAATTCTAGACTGCTCTGCTCCCCCCACACCCCCAAAAGCCTCAAGAGCAGAGGAGTCTACTGTTATTTCAGGAAGTAGGGCTGGAGAAGAAACTGCCAATTAGGCAGTCTTACCTGGGCCTTCCCAGTTGAGACTAACTGTAAACAGGTTCCCATGAGACTTCCTGGCATATACACTGTGGAAAGCTAGTGACTTAAAAAAATAAAACAATGTGAACTCCCTGTCTTGTTCCAAAATGCTGTTTCATCAGAATGGTGATCAATAACCTTAGAGAAGGGATGATGTCATCCTGTTTGTTGAATGTAGTAAGCAACTGTTCAATTAAAAAAAAAAAAAAAAACACCTCGAGAAGTTAAAAAAGGTGGAGGGGATTCCCATGGCATCAGTTTTTACCTGTTTTCCCTTTCTTTTACTTTTCCAACGACCTTAACTTTTTAAAGGAAAACATCCTTAATCTTAAAAAAAGCAGCACCAAAGTGTTTTGAATCAAGTGATGCATGTGCTCAGGAGAAAAAGAGCCTAACTCTTCCACCTGCACTTCGCCCGCCTGGGTCTCCACACTGCTCTGAGGTCTCATCCACTCTTTCAACAGGCGTTCCTGGAGTGCCTGACATGTGCCAAAGTGCTGGCTATGTGCTAGGAGCGCAAGCCCCAACAAGAGCCATTCCGTGCCTTCAAGAAGCTCACAGCTCAGGAGGCAGAGAGGCAAGCAATCAGAAATAACCCTAGCAGGTATTTGTCTTTAATCAGGCAAAGTCCCAGGAAGTGGGGAGGGGCATTCATTCAAGGGACAAATATGCACCAGGCATGCAAACTAAGCCTTCTTTTAGGAGATGGCCCCTGCCCTCATGAAGCTTACAGTCTACTTCAGCAAAGAAAGGATACCTAGGTAAACACAAATTCATACCAAATACAGACTGACCATGGGCACCGAGGCTGTTGCAGGCCCTTCCACCTAGACCAGGAAGGAGGTCCTCTTCCTTCGGTTCCCCACACAACTCCCACCACTAACAGTGGACCACTGGACCCCCACCCCGAAGCTCATGAGAAGGAGGGTTGGAGAGCAGGGCGGACTCCGATACGAGAATCCATTCCCACCCACACTGGGAATCTCTGCACCGAGAGATGAGCCAGCAGCATCCTTGGCGGCCCTGCCTCAGCTCCCCGGCCAGGGATGCTGCATGGCTTTCGCAGCAAGTGCTCAAACTGTCTGCCGGGTGAAGGCCAGCGACTCTTAAGGTAGGAAATGCCTGTCCACCCTCCTCGGCTCGGCACAATGGATTCCGCAGAGGTTCTAGTTCCAGGAAGGTTAAGTTTCTCCAAGGGGAGCGGCTTTGAGCAGCTGCCTGCGGGGATGGGGACACGCCCAGAGCTCTCGCAGAGGGGCAGCGTGAGTCAGGGCGGCCTGGCATTGCGGGGAGATGCACCTGCTGGGCCCGCGCCGGAGGCCGGAGGCAGGGCGGGGGTGCGGCGGNTTTTTTTTTCTTTTCTCTCTTTATTTCTTCTTTCCTTTCCTGAATTTTACTAAATTGACTGAATTTTCTCTATTACATTCCTGCCTTCTTGCCCCAACTCCCACACTTCCTTAAATTTGAAAGTTGTACCACGTTTAGCAGTAAGTCTTCAGTTTTTTTTAATTTTGTTTTAATTAAATAACAGGAATATCTAACAAAAATAAATTCAATCAACTTCAGTTGTTATTCTTAAAATTCTGACATGAATAGTTAACAGAATCTAAAGTTAATCAGCATCTTCTCTGCCGCCTTAACACACCAAAGGAACTTAGAACAGTTTAACTCTGAATAATCACCTCCCACTTGCCATATAGCAACACTTATTTCCAATATTTTAGATTTATCATGCTTTTATACCCCCAATGAATTGCTGTTGTTGTTTCATGTCAGTTCTTTTGTAGACTCACTCATACGCTTATTTGTTTCCCAATCTGTCCTTCATCTCAATTTTTCCTTCTGGGTTTAATTTCATCTTTCACTAAGGATCTATCAGTAGAAAATGCTGTTTGTCAGAAAATGTTTTCCTTTCCCCCTCACTCTTGTGTGATAAGGTAGCTGTATACACAGCTCTTGATTGGTGGCTACTTTCTCTTAGCACTTTGAAGATGCTATTCACTGTCTTATGGCTTTTGTTATTGTAAATTGTTGTTGTTGCTGTAAATTTAGAGACAGTCTAAATGTGATTCCTTTATGTATTATCTCTTTTCCTCTGAATGCATTAAATATTTTCTCTTTGACTTTTGTGTTTTACAATTTTATTACAGTGCATCTAGACATGGATTTTTTTTTTAATGTCTACAATTTGGGATGCACTGTACTTCTTAATATGAAGATTTATTTATTTTATTAGGTCTGGAAAATTATTGCCATTATCTCTTCAAATTTTGTCTCTTTCCCAGTTGCTTTATAGTCTCTTTAGGAGAATCCTATTGGATGTAGTTTGACTTTCTTGTTCTAAACTCCAGGTCTCTGAATATCATTTTTATGTTACCTTTTTGAAATCTCTTCATGATGCATTCCAGATAATTTTTCCGTTCACTTATGTCTTTCCGGCTACCTCTAACCTGCTGTATATTTTGTCCGTTGACCATACAATTTCAAGAGGTATATTTTTCATTATGAAAACTTCTCTGTCTCTTCAAATTTTCCTTTTCTACTTTCTTGCCTTATTTTTATTCATCCATTTGTGCCCTCAATGGTTATAACCAAACTCATTTTATAGTTTTTAATAGGTCTTTTTATTACCTGAATTCTTGAATGACTAATCTGCCATGGTTCTGTTTGGTGATTTTAACACAAACGTTTTGTAACTTTGTATTGTGAGGTTGTCTTCTACAAGGCTTTATCTGGGAAGTTTTTGCCTGGGTAAAGAGATGGTCCTTCCAAAGAGATTCTTGCTTTGGCTTCTGCAAGTTGACTCAGAAATATCACTAACTCTAGATGACTTTTATGTTAATTTCTGACCTTAGGTGTACCTAGTAATGCAGTACATATAAATTAAGCACCAAGCCTGCACAAAGAGCAGATACATCCTTAAGGGAGACTTTTTTCTCATCTGGAGCCCAGGCTGAAATAGGTTTTCCTATATTGATGGACAAATTTTTTAATCTAGTGTACTATTTTTCTGAGAGCCCTGGATTTCTGTAGAGATATCAATTCTAACTCCTGCTTCATATACAAGGCTTTTCCTTCTGTCTCTGTGGTATTAACACTCAATTATTAAAATGGACAGTGTTCCCTAGGGCAGCACCAGTGTCGGCTCATGAATGTATCACTCTATTGTCTTGTTTCGGTTTTGGTCCTGGGATATTCCCTTTTCTTTCTTGTGATATCATCTTTTCATTCAAAAGGATTTTAAAAAATACATTCAACCTTAAATTTCTATGCGTTCATGGCAGGAAGACTTGTAAGTCATCTAGCCTGATGAAATAAAAATACCCTAAGTATTACCTGTGTGCAACATTTTATAATACTAAATAATAATTCGTCTTANCCTTTTCTTTCTTGTGATATCATCTTTTCATTCAAAAGGATTTTAAAAAATACATTCAACCTTAAATTTCTATGCGTTCATGGCAGGAAGACTTGTAAGTCATCTAGCCTGATGAAATAAAAATACCCTAAGTATTACCTGTGTGCAACATTTTATAATACTAAATAATAATTCGTCTTACTATATTTTCTCAACTATACTCAAGCATGCTCCAACATAAAAGGTGTATTCTCGAAACTGAAGGCTATATTACTCTCAAAAATATATCCAATAAAAAGTAACACTTTGGACTTCCCTGATGGTCTAGTGGTTAAGGATCTGCCTGCCAATGCAGGAGACATGGGTATGATCCCTGGTCTGTGATTCCACATGCGATGGGGCAAATAGGCGCCTGTGCCACAACGACTGAGCCCATGCTCTGGAACCCGCAAGCCGCAACTCCTGACGCTGCACACCCTAGAGCCCATGCTCTGCAGGAGACGCCACCGCAGTGAGAAGCCTGTGCACCACAACTGGAGAGGAGCCCCCGCGACTAGGGAAAGCCTGCACACAGCAACGGAGACCCAGTGCAGCCATAAATAAAAAAAATAAAAATTTGCTTAAAAAAAGCAACGTTTGTTAAATCTATAAAGTGTTCAAACACAAAGTAGAGCTGTTAAATAAAGAGATTGAATCTTTAAACTAAATGACTACATGTTTTTGTACAGATACTATCTGCATATGTTCTCCAGTAAATGAAAACAAAACTCCAAAAATGAATTTTCCTTTTATTTGGCTACTTACTTCGTGGATATAAATAAATTTACTGCCATACTAAACATCTTAATTTTTTAAAACAATAGCAGCAACAGAATCCTTTAATGAAAGTAAAATCAGAAACCTACATACCAATCAAACAAATGCCCCAAGTAGTCTCAATATAAGGCAGAGAGTCAGCCAATCCATTCATTTCCTTCAGTTCCATCACTAGATTGCTGCATTATCCCAGACAAGTTTCACTTTCTTTCCTGGCTCTGTTTGCCATCTTTAACACGAAGTTTTACTGCTGATTAACTGCAAAAGCAGAGATATTACTTTGCCGACTAAGGTCCGTCTAGTCAAGGCTATGGTTTTTCCAGTGGTCATGTATGGCTGTGAGACTTGGACTGTGAAGAAGGCTGAGCGCTGAAGAATCGATGCTTTTGAACTGTGATGTTGGAGAAGACTCTTGAGAGTCCCTTGGACTGCAAGGAGATCCAACCAGTCCATTCTAAAGGAGATCAGCCCTGGGATTTCTTTGGAAGGAATGATGCTAAAGCTGAAGCTCCAGTACTTTGGCCACCTCATGCAAAGAGTTGACTCGTTGGAAAAGACTCTGATGCTGGGAGGGACTGGGGGCAGGAGGAGAAGGGGACTACCGAGGATGAGATGGCTGGATGGCATCACTGACTCTATGAGAGTGAGTCTGAGTGAACTCCGGGAGTTGGTGATGGACAGGGAGGCCTGGCGTGGTGCTATTCATGGGGTGACAAAGAGTCAGACACAACTGAGCAACTGAACTGAACTGCATAATCTAGGGAGAACACGCAAGGACGCAGGGCTCCATCTCCTCTTGAATAGCGGGAGTAAGTAGCTCGCGGGAGTAAGTAGTTCCACATGGTCTTTAAGGTATCGCCTGTCTAAACCCCATGGTTCTAAATCCTGGGAAACAGACAAGAACACAAGCCTTTGGGAGTGGGGTGGGGGGTGGTGGAGAATATCTATATAAGCTATATAGATGGGGACCTCTATATAATGGGGATCTTTTGTGTGGAACCACTTTATTTACCTACAAGTATATTAATAACTACAAATACAACTGTGTGCAAAGATCTGATGGCAAGGAATAATATAAGTGCACAAAACAAGGAATTAGAAAAAGCTGGGCCTTGACAAGCCTTCTAAAAAATTTAGATGTAGCCCTCTATAAAAACACCAAAGTGTGTTCTATTTCTACTCAGTAAATATCACCTGCTAATCTCCCATGCTGTGAGAATGTACATCTTGTTCTGTGGATGCCACATTCTACGTTAAACCCAAGGTCTTCTTGCCTTCAAAGCATTTTAACCTGCACTCACTCGTTTATCACTTTTCTTACAGATATTAGTGACAAGACCTCAAGAGGATATGAACTAAGTGTCTACAAGTCCATACTGACATGACTAAATGACTGAAAAAATAAATGGGAGAGACAAACTTTCTTACAGAAGAATCACAAATAATGTGTAGATTTGTGAGTGCGGGTGGGACTTAGTGGCTTGACTTCAAGGAGGAGAGTGTGTGAAGGGTGGGCAGGGACTTTACAGTGAAGAACCTGAGTGACACAATCTTGGCCAGGTGACTGTAATACAACTGGTGGTGATGGCACGCACCCCGTGATGTGACGTGCTGGAAAGGGCACTTCTCTGTGGCATTCTCTCCCCAGACTCCAGTTTAATCATGAGAAAGCCGTCAGACAAACACAAATTGAGGGGCATTTTACAAAATACCTGACCAATACTCCTCAAAGCTCTTCAGGTCATGAGAAAAAAGGAAAGACAGAAACTATTACAAACCAGAGAAGACTAAGGGCACGTGATGACTGAACACAACATGGAATCCTGGGAGAGATGCTAGAATGGAAAATGCCATTAGTGGGAGATCCAAATGAAGTCTGGAGTTTGTAATGATATTGACTAATGCTGACGTTCTAGTTTTGGCAAGTGTGCCCTGAGTCTTTAAGATATTACTGTTAGGGGGAGCTGGGTGATGGGAACTCTGTACTGTCTTTCAAGTTTCTCTTTAAAGCTAAATTTATCCAAAATAAAAATGTTTATTTTAAAAAACCCAATAGGACCCCAAAGAATTGAAAATGCAAAAAGAATACTCATACATAAATGGTCATAACAGCAGTGTTTATAAAAGCCAAAGGTAGAAACAACCCAAGTGTCTATCAGTACAGGAATGGACAAACAAATACATACATAGAATACAATGGAATATAATTTAGCCATAAAAAAGAATGAAATCCTGACATGTGCCGGACCATGGATAAACCAAGGTAATATTAAACTAACGGAAAGAAGCCAGATACAAACGCTCACGTATTGCAATGAGTCTAGCTATATGAAATATCTCAAACTGGTCAACCCATAGAGACAGAAAACAGATGGGTGGTTGCCAGGGGCTGGGAGGACAGGCAAGGAGAGAAACTGCTTAATGGATACTGGCTCACTTGTGGGGAAATGGAAATGCTTTGGAACTACATAGAAGTAATTGTACAACTCTGTGTATGGACTAATGTCACTGAATTGCTTACTTTAAAATAGTTAATTTTATATCATATGTTTCACCTCAATTAAAAAAAAAAAGAAAGAGAATATAACCTAAAATTTTGGATTTGATGAGTTTCAGCCAAGAGACAGAAAAGAGAAAACAGAGCTAGAGTAACAGATNAATATGTCCAATAAAAAGTAACACTTTGGACTTCCCTGATGGTCTAGTGGTTAAGGATCTGCCTGCCAATGCAGGAGACATGGGTGTGATCCCTGGTCTGTGATTCCACATGCGATGGGGCAAATAGGCGCCTGTGCCACAACGACTGAGCCCATGCTCTGGAACCCGCAAGCCGCAACTCCTGACGCTGCGCACCCTAGAGCCCGTGCTCTGCAGGAGACGCCACCGCAGTGAGAAGCCTGTGCACCACAACTGGAGAGGAGCCCCCGCGACTAGGGAAAGCCTGCACACAGCAACGGAGACCCAGTGCAGCCATAAAGAAAGAAATAAAAAGTTGCTTAAAAAAAGCAACGTTTGTTAAATCTATAAAGTGTTCAAACACAAAGTAGGGCTGTTAAATAAAGAGACTGAATCTTTAAACTAAATGACTACATATTTTTGTATGGATACTATCTGCATATGTTCTCCAGTAAATGAAAACAAAACTCCAAAAATGAATTTTCCTTTTATTTGGCTACTTACTTCGTGGATATAAATAAATTTACTGCCATACTAAACATCTTAATTTTTTAAAACAATAGCAGCAACAGAATCCTTTAATGAAAGTAAAATCAGAAACCTACATACCAATCAAACAAATGCCCCAAGTAGTCTCAATATAAGGCNAATGAATTTTCCTTTTATTTGGCTACTTACTTCGTGGATATAAATAAATTTACTGCCATACTAAACATCTTAATTTTTTAAAACAATAGCAGCAACAGAATCCTTTAATGAAAGTAAAATCAGAAACCTAAATACCAATCAAACAAATGCCCCAAATAGTCTCAATATAAGGCGGAGAGTTAGCCAATGCATTCATTTCCTTCAGTTCCATCACTAGATTACTGCGTTATCCCAGACAAGTTTCACTTTCTTTCCTGGCTCTGTTTGCCATCTTTAACTCGAAGTTTTACTGCTGATTAACTGCAAAAGCAGAGATATTACTTTGCCGACTAAGGTCCATCTAGTCAAGGCTATGGTTTTTCCAGTGGTCATGTATGGCTGTGAGACTTGGACTGTGAAGAAGGCTGAGCACTGAAGAATCGATGCTTTTGAACTGTGATGTTGGAGAAGACTCTTGAGAGTCCCTTAGACTGCAAGGAGATCCAACCAGTCCATTCTAAAGGAGATCAGCCCTGGGATTTCTTTGGAAGGAATGATGCTAAAGCTGAAACTCCAGTACTTTGGCCACCTCATGCAAAGAGTTGACTCATTGGAAAAGACTCTGATGCTGGGAGGGATTGGAGGCAGGAGGAGAAGGGGACGATAGAGGATGAGATGGCTGGGTGGCATCACTGACTCGATGAGAGTGAGTCTGAGTGAACTCCGGGAGTTGGTGATGGACAGGGAGGCCTGGCGTGGTGCTATTCATGGGGTCACAAAGAGTCAGACACAACTGAGCAACTGAACTGAACTGAACTGAACTGCATAATCTAGGGAGAACACGCAAGGACGCAGGGCTCCATCTCCTCTTCAATAGCGGGAGTAAGTAGTTCGCAGGAGTAAGTAAGTAGTTCCACATGGTCTTTAAGGTATCGCCTGTCTAAACCCCATGGTTCTAAATCCTGGGTANCACAAAGAGTCAGACACAACTGAGCAACTGAACTGAACTGAACTGAACTGCATAATCTAGGGAGAACACGCAAGGACGCAGGGCTCCATCTCCTCTTCAATAGCGGGAGTAAGTAGTTCGCAGGAGTAAGTAAGTAGTTCCACATGGTCTTTAAGGTATCGCCTGTCTAAACCCCATGGTTCTAAATCCTGGGTAACAGACAAGAACACAAGCCTTTGGGAGTGGGGGGGGGGTGGAGAATATCTATATAAGCTATATAGATGGGGACCTCTATATGATATTTTGTGTGGAACCACTTTATTTACCTACAAGTATATTAATAACTACAAATACAACTGTGTGCAAAGATCNCATGCTGCGATTCATGGGGTCGCAAAGAGTCGGACACGACTGAGCGACTGAACTGAACTGAACTGAGAAATATATTGATCCAGAGATTAATTACTTAGGTGTTAATTTCATAATTGTTCATTAAACTGAACGATTGTGTTTTGTATGCCTTCCTGTAAGTATACTATTTTGTACAATTTAACAAAATATGTGTGTATGTATACATGTGTGTTTAAAAAGGCAACCTAAATAAGGCTAAGAAAAGAAAAGAACGACAAATCTTTGTATAGGATAAAAGGCAAATGTACTCATAATCCCATCACCCAGATATAAGTGCTATTTAAAACCTTGTATAGGCTTTCCTGGTGGCTCAGCTGGTAAAGAATCCACCTGCAGTGTGGGAGACCTGAGTTTGATCCCTTGGTTGGTAAGATCCTCTAGAGAAGGGAATGGCTACCAACTCCGGTATTCTGGCCTAGAGAATTCCACGGACTGTATAGTCCATGGGGTCACAAAGAGTTGGACACGACTGAGTGACTTTCGCTTTGATTTTTCAAAGCCTTGTATACATACTTCTTTCCTTTTTTCTTACAAAAATTGGATCGTCCTGTATGAACTCTCCTTAACCTACTTTTTATTTATTGTACTGTTAAAGTACTTCCGTACTCGGGTATTTTTCTAAAAAAAAAAAAAAATCCAGGTGAAGGAAGGAACACAGAGAGAGGTCAATGGGATACCCAAACTGCTGCTTGTGAAACCTGCATCGTACAAGAGGGAACTGAGCTCATTCAGGTGGGATGTTTCAGAGGAGACCATCTCCCATGGAGCTGGGACCTCAAATGCCTGTACTGTCACTGTAAGCCTAAGCCAGAAGGGAACAAGCCTCTTTCCCACCCTGGAGGGGCTTCCAGAAAACAGCACAGCAGCAGAAGCGCCCGCTCCCGGGGTTTGGAGCCCAGATTCACATCCCCTGGTTGTCAAAAGAAAAGAAGAGAAAACCTCTCAAAGTACAAAGTGAGATGTTGATGGCCAGATGNCTAAGCCAGAAGGGAACAAGCCTCTTTCCCACCCTGGAGGGGCTTCCAGAAAACAGCACAGCAGCAGAAGCGCCCGCTCCCGGGGTTTGGAGCCCAGATTCACATCCCCTGGTTGTCAAAAGAAAAGAAGAGAAAACCTCTCAAAGTACAAAGTGAGATGTTGATGGCCAGATGCAAATGTCACCCTCTTCTGAAAGAACATGCCATGATTCTGTATCTCAAAGAAGGGCGGCCACAAATGTGTCACAGTCAGTGAGCACATACCAGGAAGCAAGAGAGCAAGGGTGAAGATCACTGTGAACGACAGACGGCAGGAACAGAACCAGAGATACTTCAGATAATGGAATTATTAGCCTCACGTTATGAAATCACTATGTTTACTAGATTTAAAAGTATACAAGACAACCTGAAAGTATTTGTAGATAGCATTCCACTATAAGAGTCGCCTAGCAGATGTGAGAGGGGAAAAGAGCCAAACAGAACTTCTAGAAGTGAAAAATAATCAGAATATAATACAAAACTCAGTTGAAGGTAAAACTGGTGGACGGGAAGACAGAGCTGAAGGAGACTTTCAGAATACAACACAGAGAGAAATGAAATGACAAAATATAGAAGAAAAGAGACAGGGCCCTTACTATTCCATTTAGAACTTCAGCTGAGAAGTCTTAGTCCCAGAGCAACAACACTGTGTTAGCTTCACGTATACAGCAAAGTGAATCAGTAATACATACACACACACACACACACGTGCATGCGTGTACACACACACACACACACATACACACATATATATATATCCACTCTTCTAGGTTCTTTTCCCGTGTAGGCCATTACAGAGTATAGTAATGTGTGCTATACAGTAGGTACTTATTATCCATTTTATATATAGTGGTATGTATATGTCAGTCACAGTCTTCCAATTTATCCCTCATCTTCACTGTCATACTGAGTGAAGTCAGACAGAGAAAGACAGACACCATATGATATTGCTTGTATGTGTAATCTAAGAAAAAGGTTCAAATGAACTTATCTACAAAACAGAAAAGTCTTGATCATACAGTTTGAGAACTGGATCAAGTCTCAGCTTTTGTGAATCAAGTGGTCACTTAAAGAGTGGGTTTTGTTCTGGTAAAAAGGTAAAGTTCAGTTTCACCAAAAAGTCTTTTCAAGAGTTGTTTTAACCTTCTTTGTGTGTGGGGCAAGGTGTGGAACAGCTTTTACCTTAAAGTTAATTTATTCCATTACTAAGGTGTGACTCTTCTGAACACCTCAAGTGGTCACCAGGAACTGTCCCCACTGGCTGGTCAGAACTCAAGTGCCTCCTGGTCTCAGTGGGCTCTGGGCACCACTGAGCCCATCCTGTCCTGCTCACCCAGGCAGGGCACATCATAGGAGTCATTAAAGGGTCCTCTAAGCAGGTTTCTGGGGCCATTTCCCAGCACAGCCTTCTCCTGGGAGCTCTGGCCTGCAACTTAAAGCCACTTCAGACTCTTCCAACTCAAACCTCTGTCAACGCAGCCACATAGCTGTCTGCGTTCCACTTGGGTTCCCCCTCCCTGTTCTGTGGTCTGAAATGTGCCTTCAGATAGAAAATCAGAGCACTCTTAGTGGTCATCTTATTTATTTCTCTTTTCCCAGGAATCATAATGCTGTGCTATGTATTGGCCATTGTCTGAAAAACTTGATTATTTTCTTTCCTGTCCAATTTTTTGGTTATTTGTGGTAGGAGGATAAATTCAATCTCTGTTACTCCATCATGGCCAAAAACATAAGTCATGGATTTTTTTTTAATATACAAAAGAAATTGGCTTACAGAGATTGTGTCATGATAAAGGAATCAGGAGCCAGTGGTAGCTGAAGAACTCCATTGTT
Organism: Neotragus moschatus; assembly: GCA_006410615.1. Lineage (NCBI taxonomy): Eukaryota > Metazoa > Chordata > Mammalia > Artiodactyla > Bovidae > Neotragus > Neotragus moschatus. The sequence goes on from SJYA01002892.1 coordinate 1,701,411, forward strand.
TAACCTTTAGGATCACTCAGAGTTCTACCAGGTGCATGCCCTGTTTTTTTTTTTTTTTTTAATCTAATTAATAAAAAATTCTCATTAGTATTTTCAGAGACATTTGAGAAAATACTGCCACCCCAAAGTGAAACCAGACCCCCATAAAAAAGGAAACAGTGGAAGAAACAGAGGACTTAGAAATTAAAAATGATTATCAAAATAACATTCATGAAAATAATAGGATGGACACGTGTGAAGTTCTGTTGGTGATGGGGAAGGTAAAGTCAAGCCTCTTAAGACTGTACAGCCAAGAGACCAAGAAATGGATGAAGGAATATGTATGGAGGAGGAGGGGATAGACATGAAGGGCATGTCTGGAAGTCCCAGCTCGTCTGTTCAGATTTCTGGAAGAAGGAAAGGTGACAAATGACAGGAGGAAAACAGCAATAGAGAAAAGCTTTCTGAACATTGGCATCTCCAGCTCCGGCAGACACGCTCCTCACAAGCAACAGAACAAGAAAGAGCAAAGGCAGGCCTGTGTTGGTGACATTTCTGAACCCAGGGATCAAGGAACAGAAGTCTCACAGGTTTCTAGTCACCTCCGAGGAATCAGACATTGCCCTTGGCAGCGCTGCGTGCTCAGGGGTGTAGTCACACCTTCAACCTTCTGAGAGAATTATTCTCAAGGAGGATCCTGAACTGCCAGTCAGATGTGAGGGCAGGTGACTTTTAAAACTTAATTCTCTCATCAGAGCAGCTATACTTCTTGATGATTTTGTTTCCACTTTTGGTTTTTATAACCATGAAGAGAAGCTGGAAATGCAGTGATAATTTTCTCATTAACGTGAACAAGAACTGTGTCCCATCTACTTGAGTCCCGAGTGCAGCTTTGTTGTTGTTCAGTCACTAAGTTGTGTCTGACTCTTTGTGACCCCATGGACTGCAGCACACCAGGCCTCCCTGTCCTTCACCATCTCCTGGAGTTTGCTCAAACTCATGTCCATCAAGTTGGTGACGCTATCTAACTGTCTCATTCTCTGTTGCCCCTTCTCTTGCCCTCAATCTTTCCCAGCATCAGTGTCTTTTCCAATGAGTCAGCCTAGAAGAACTCAAATACACAAGAGCTTTGAGACCCTACAGAGGTTTAGCTGTTATAATTGACTGTGCATTCCTACTGCTCATGATGGTTCTGGGTGTCTTATGTAGGATGTGCACATTCGTTTGCAGGATGGAGTGAGTGAGTGACATTTGCCAGCCGAGGAGGTGGGAGTCCGTATCTTTTGGGGTAGAAGGAGATAGTTGGGCAGCATTTAACACCCCCATCCTCACTCCCCTGCCAACCACTCACTAACTGGATTTTTCTCTTTGTAGTTCTAGGCTACCCTTCAGTACCTTTGTTTGAAAAGTACATAATTCAAGATCCCAAAGCTTTTTACGTATTGACTGGGATTGTTTTTGATCATAACTTCAATGACAGCACGGAACCCTTGCCACTTGAGGTAAGAGCATCTCTTCCGTCACAGTCTTCTCACGATGTCCACCTTCAATGTGAGCTCAATAAGCAATCCTATTACCGAGCTGTGCCTCATCAGCTTTGTTGGCTGGTGGCTGTCTTATGTCCAGAGGAGATCAGACAATACTCCTGGTTTCATATCTTACATCCTGTTTTCTTATTCTTCAAAAGAGAAGACATTTTGGAGTGAGCCTGTGTCCTGAGGGTACAGGATGGCATATTTTCAGCCACTGGGCTACAGAAGGGAGCCTCAGTGCCCAACCCCATAGACTGGAGTCCCAATTCTGTTCTTCCTCCTGTGTAACCTTGGGACAGTCATTGTCATTCTTGGACCTTAGTTTCTCTATCAGTGTAATGGAATTAATAGTGGTTCCTAACTCACAGAACTAGTGTGAGAATTAAACGAGTTTTATGCCTATAAAGTGCTTAGAATGGGGCCTGGAGCAGAGGCATTTTCCAGAAGGAATAGTAATTGTCATTATTACTAATCCCATGGACTTCAGATATGGTGGATCTGTTCATTTAAGGAAAAGGCAATGTTTTAAATATCAGAATATTTGATTTCTGCTTTAGGATGGAAAAACCACTGATGTATAGCTTTTGTGCTCTGCTGTGGTAAATAGATGGGGAAACTGGAAACAGTGGCTGACTTGATTTTGGGGGGCTCCAAAATCACTGCAGATGGTGATTGCAGCCATGAAATTAAAAGACAGTTACTCCTTAGAAAGAAAGCTATGACCAACCTAGACAGCATATTGAAAAGCAGAGACATTACTTTGTCAACAAAGGTCCATCTAGTCAAGGTTATGGTTTTTCCAGTGGTCATGTATGGATGTGAGTTGGACTATAAAGAAAGCTGAGCACCAAAGAATTGATGCTTTTGAACTGTGGTATTGGAGAAGACTCTTGAGAGTCCCTTGGACTGCAAGGAGATCCAACCAGTCCATTCTAAAGGAGATCAGTCCTGGGTGTTCATTGGAAGGACTGACGTTGAAGCTGAAACTCCAATACTTTGGCCACCTGATGTGAAGAGCTGACTCATTGGAAAAGACCCTGATGCTGGGAGGGATTGAGGGCAGGAGGAGAAGGGGACGACAGAGGATGAGATGGCTGGATGGCATCACCAACTCAATGGACATGAGCTTGGGTGGACTCCGGGAGTTGGTGATGGACAGGAAGGCCTGGCGTGCTGTGGTTCATGGAGTCGCAAAGAGTCGGACCTGTCTAAGCGACTGAACTAGAACTGGTACAGTCTATCTAACAATCAGTTGTTAGAATTGGTGCGGGACGTTGGACACTTACAAATGCCAGGCCCATCCCAGGGACCATCTTACTTGATCCCACAACACCTTGGAGGTAGGTACTATTAACATCATTCCTGCTGTACTGATGAGGAAACCTAGGCAAGGTTAGGTAACTTGTCCAGATTGCCATGGCTGCTCATTAGGAGATGGGGGGTTTGGATCTCGGTGGTCTGGCTCCAGAGCCTTCACTCAGAGCCTTTGTGCAGCACTGCTTTCCTGACGGGAGTTGCGACCCCTCTTGTTTCTTAGGCTGGTCACATAAGGATGCAGGGAAGACATGTGTATGCTCCCAGAGGATGTCTACCAGCGCGAGTGCCCTTCCTCTTGTCAGAGCTAATGTCAGGCACACCCTTGCTGTGTCCTTTTCTGAGTTCCTCGATCTCATGACTGCGTTTGTTTTCTCTCTGTTCTTCATAGGTTAAGTACTACTTGCGCTTCAGTTTCTTTCAGAGGAATTATTTATCCTTGAGCTTAATCCTCCAACAAGATGACGTGCAGGGCTGGCTCACATCCTTTCTTTATCCTCCGAACCTAAGCCAAGAGCCCCGAGACTATGGAGTTTCTGAAGGGGGAGCTCCAGGTGAGGAAGCCTCTGTGCATCGTCGTGAGCTGGTTTCATCCAGTCTTAATGACGCCATTTGTGTTGTTTTTGTGTCTGAACACTTGCTAAACTAACATTTCAGAAGAGGTTGAAGCAGTACATTTAGAACTGTGGCATTCAGGGAACTACCCTGGTGGTCCAGTGGCTAAGACTCTGTGTTCCTAATGTGGGGGGCCTGGGTTTGATCCCTGGTCAGGGAGCTAGATCCCACATGCCACAGCTAAAGATCCCACGTGCCATGATTAAGACCCAGTGCAGCCAAATAAATTAACATTAAAAAAAGGAATGTGGTATTTAGTAAAATGCTTACATTCTAGAGGAAGTCAGTCCAGCAGTTTAGCCACTAATTGTTTTGTAATGATACTGAATTGTTCGAGAAGAATGGCAGCATTTTTCAAGAATGAGCGCTTTCTCTATGTTCCCGCTTATAACAGTGTGTGCTTGCCGTTAGCTCCCTGCGCTGAGGGAAAACAGTGGGGTGGCGTGGAGAGTCGCACCTCCTGTTTCCTCCATAGTAAGCAGTGGCCTCCTACCTGGAGTGCATGAACCGGGCCTCTCTGGGACTTGCATCCTCCACGCTCCTGTCGTGTTTTGGTCTCTGACTTCATGAGGGGTTTAGGGTGACCGTCCTCTCTGGGTCCTCGGGGATGAACTGCTCTTAGAAAACTAAGTCGCCAGTCTGCAGCACCTTGTAGAGTGGCCACACTATTGACCTGAAGCCTTGGGCTTGCAAGCCCCCCAAGTGGGAATCCAAGTCCCAGGGTTTATAGTTTCATGTGATTCTAGAAAGGCTGTCAGCAGTTCTGTGGCACTTCTCCTGCTTGCAATCACGGATATATAACAGTTCCCAGACTTTTATTGTTAACAATTTGTTCCTGCCATTTTCATCCTGACACATCTGGAGGCCTCCCTAGGTCTCAGCCACCAGAAGACCTCAGTCCTCTCTACCCTAATGCTGACATACCCAGCTCGGCTCTGCCAGTATGGAGGGCTGGCGATCCTTGCTTGGACCTGGGCCATTATTTCTTAGAAAACTCCAGGACCAGGGATCTTTGCCTTTCAGTCTATTTATTGTTCCCTAAAGCTGACCTTGGAACAACAGCTATGCTGTATTGAAACAAGAGTTGCTTATGGTGAAGACTGGTTTTGAGGTTTGGCAGCAAAATTCAGTGACCATAACCCTTGGACTACAGCAGGGACAGTTCAGGGACAGGTCACAGCAGTTGAGAGGGGCTGCGTCTTCCAAGTTCTTTGAATTTGACTCTTCCTGTGTGGTGGAGAGCACAACTGCAGAGTGGGCACCCTCCCCAGTGCCTGAGGACTGAGGGGAGGAGATGCCCCCTGCCCCAAGGATGCTTGTGTTGGATATCCCTCATTTGTCTGCCCAGAACTCCTGTTTACCCCATTTCTGATAAAAGACACCTTCCTTCAGCCACACGAGTCCCACTGTGACTTTTTCTTCTATATTGTAGCACCTTGGCTGTAGCAGTGCCTTTTCTATTCCTGACTGTATGTGAATGGCTAGCCATCACCCATCTGATTATCAGTTGTTTTGCATCTTTGTTCTTAATTTCTTGTGCTTGTATCCACTGTTTTTTCATGTAGGATACTACCAAGAAGGCTTCCTGGCCATACAGCATGCGACAGATAGAGCCATCATGTGGCACCACGCTCCCACTGAGACGACCGGGCTGTTTCAGAGCCTCAGTGTGCTTCTGAAGAGATTCCCACATGGTGCATATGTCCGGGACATCTTCTTCCTCGTCCTTCAGAATGAGTTCCCTCTTTTCCTTATGCTCAGCTTCATCTGCATTGAGCTCATCACCATCAATTCCATTGTACTGGAGAAGGAGAGAAAGCTGAAGGTAATCCTGTCATAACAGACAGGTGGCCAGGAAGGTGTGGGAATTGCTAATAAACAATGGCCAGGGTAGGAAGGCGGCCAGGGCAGGTGAGAGGCGGCTTTAGGTATGAGAGCAGCCTTTGAAGTGAGTTGGAACTTGGATGTTCTTTCACCATTGTAACCAGCTTGCAGATTAGCTCGTGTTATTAGGTGAACTCTTACTTTCAGAAGGGGAGTGTCTGTCCTAGGTTCCTGACTTGCCAGCACACTGCCTCACACATAATAGGTGTGCGAAAATGTTTGTGAACTAACTGACAAATGAGAGGAATAATCATTCAAAATTAACTCAGTCTTATTTTGTGGCAGAGTAGACAGGGAGCGTTCTCTAGAAACCACAACTTAAGATAGGGTAGATCTTTCTGCCCTCCTCTGTTCCTTACTTAATCTCTCTTGTTACTTCTCTCCTCACTTTTTGCTCTTTAAGAAAATCTTCTCTTCTCAGTCTCTCCGCTTTCTTCTCTTTTTGTTGATTCTTATGTACTAAAATAGGTGGCCAGTGGCTCCATGAGCCATGCTCGGCCTTACCAGTGATGTCTCGTTTGCTCTGCCATCTCATGTGATCTGTCAGCTGTGGGAGGCCATGGGGGGTGAGGTGTTTCTTGCCTAGTCAGACGTGGTGGAAGGTAGGGATATTAACCCACTGCGACGGGTGCTGGTGAGACAAGGCCTGATGGCAGGCCTCTCCACTTGGCTCTGCATGGACTGAAAAGCTCCACGGAAGCCAGAAGCTTCTGGTGTGCTGTTGGAAACCCTTTTTCATTGCCAGCTCAGGTAGAGAGTTTTCTCTTTCCTATTTGTTAAGTCATTTCAACAACAGATTGGTGGAAGGAAGAGGGTGGGCATCGAATATTTTCACCCAGATCATTGACTTGATTGTGTGTTTCCTATTTCACACTTGAGTTTGCTCTCTAGACAAGAATAAAGAACACTTTTGAAAAGCTTAAAAGTAAACACCAAATAGTATTGAAAAGTAGGACATTTAATTCTTAAAACCCTGGAGAAAATAAAAAGAAAGAAAATATAGTCCATATACCAAAAGATAGAAAACAAAAGAAATCACACGCACACACAAAAGCACATACAATAGAAGATGTAATATTAAATAAGAAATCAGAAGGCCTTCTTTGGTGTCTCAGTGGTACAAAATCCACCTGCCAATGCAGGATACACAGGTTCCATCCCTGGGCCTGGAAGATCCCACATGCTGTGAAGCAGCTAAGCCTGTGTGCCACAACTACTGAACGCACATGCTAGGGCCTGTGAGCTGCAGTTACTGAGCCTGTGTGTTGCAACTAGTGAAGCCTGTGGTTCCTAGAGCCCATGCTCCACAGCAAGAGAAGCCACCGCAATGAGAAGCCCATGGACCACAATGAAGAGTAGCCCTAGCTCACCACAGCTAGCGAAAAGCCTGCACCCCAGTGAAGACCCAGCACAATCACATGAGCTCCAGTGCTCCAGTGAGTAGCACACACTTCAGAAGAGTTCGTGTTCTGATATCGCAGTACTGGCACACGTTACGTGTCCATGTGCTTTAAGTGAAGATGAAGTTTTAAATCATGTGTGTGTCATTTTTGTGATACCTTGCTTTAACCAACTCGTTTTTGATTCATTGACCTACTACCACTTCTGATCTTTATAAAAGATAAAAATTCTATTTCTGTATTTAGGGCACGGAGTATACAGGGTTATTACCACATATTTATCTCCAGTACAAGACTGTGAACTTTTGGAATGCAGTTGCTCTGCCAGTGGTATTTTTTCTGCATGGTACCCAGCACAGAGCTTTGCTTTTATTCACTTACCAGACATTTTTTTCACCTGTGTTTGCCAGACAAATGCATGTGAGTTACAGATATAAACGACACTGTCCTTTTCCTCGGGTGATTCATGGTAGTAAAGTCACATGTTACAAAGGAGCCCCCAGTGCTTGGATAATGGGATGTGGATGTGACAGCTGTATGGGGCAAGGGCGGAGCTGAGCAGAGAAGGCTTCACGGAGCAGGTAACACTTGAACTAGGTTTTGAAAATCAAGCAAGATTTCAATAGGTAAAGAGAGAATGAGAGAAGAAAGAGTCAGAGCAACATGTGTGAGAGGCAAAGCAAACAAAAAAGACACAGAGGTTGAGATGTGTTTAGTGAATTATGGGAAGATTTTCTGTGACCAGAGCACAGGATGCCGAGGAGTTTAGATTCTATCCTCAGGGCCACAGGAGCCATTCACAGATAGTCAGTGTTCAATAAATGAATGAACCAGCAGTTTACTAACCATAGCCAAAGAAGAATAATTTTAACCCAAGGTCTGTCTCTTCCAGAGAAACTCCACTGTCTGGTTTGTTGATCTCTCTATAACTCAGTCCCCATCACATCCATGATCTGCCTCTTCCCAGGATACACATGGGACCCTTTATTCCAGACTGCTCAGGTTTCAGTAACAGACAGTTAAACCAGACCAGTTTAGACTGAGCCTGAAGACCCTGTAACATCTGGTTCTTTCACTTTTTCTAGGAGTATATGTGCATGATGGGGCTGCACAGCTGGCAACACTGGGTGGCTTGGTTCATCGTGTTCTTCATTTCTGCCTCCATTGTGGTTTCTTTCATGACCATTCTGTTCTGCGTAGAGGTACATGTCTCTTGTCTTTCAGGATGTGCTAAGCTCTGAAGATAATACGGGAAAAGTATGGTGTGGTGTGGGTGGTGGTGCTGAGATTCAAGAGATGGTGAAAGCACAGTAATTGATGAACATTTTTAAAACCTCAGGTTGACATGTGGTGGTATTTGCTAAGCCTTTGGCAGAGGAAGCATTGAAATTTATGATCTGGGAGAGCTTTGCCCTCCCTCCACTTCTCCAGTCTTCAAGTAGTGGGCCTGAGTGTGATTAGTTCATTAGGAAAGTTGAGTTATAAACTTTAAAACATTGCAAATTTCGTGCTCTGTAAATAATGGAAAATAGCTATTGAAGAAGTTAAAGATGTTCTTTTATGCCCAGGTATCGTTAATTTTTCCTTTTATGCTGTCAATAGAATTTTGTGTTCCAATTCACTAACTTGTGTTTAACAACTAAATTATAATATATGGATACATGAAAATTTGCCTTCTAAATTACCAATATTGGGGCATTTTGAATGTAGAAAGGCAGGAAAACTCAGACTATATAGAAAAATATATAAACAAAGAAAATTACCTGAAAACAATAAAAAGGAGGAGATATAAAATATCGAAAGGAATACTAAAATTATTTGTAGTAGTTATAATGGTAAATTGGATAAACTCTCTTATTAAAGCAAAAAGAACATTCACATTGGGCCAGAAATTGAATTCAAACTTATGCTTTCCTTAAAAAAGGTATACACACAGAGAGCATGATTTGTAAATGGTAATGGAAGCTGGATTAAAGGTCTGCCTTAAAAACCTATATATATATATTGTTTTGTTTAAGATAGTCCTGGTTTTTTAAAATGTACACATTGTTTTAAGGGTCTTTTACGCCTTTTCCTCATTCTTTCCACGTAAGAATTATGTGCACCTGTGATTGTTTTGTAGTTTGACGAGTCAGCAGTGTTCGGAAAAAGTGACCCTAGTTTGATATTTGTGTTTCTAATGTGTTTTGCAATTGCCACAATTTTCTTTGCATTCATGATCAGCACTTTCTTCCAAAAAGGTGAGTCCTGATACAATTTTCTGTCAGGGAGTGTGTTTATGACTTCTTTTCTTAGTAGCGTTGCTGTTTCCATTACCTATGGCATTAATTATTATTCCTTCAGAGTCAATTTCTCACTGTATGGTTACTTTAACAATGGAATAATTCCATTCACCATTAAAGACATGTGAAATTATCTTCATATATGTATACTTTTATGCTTCTCTGGGCTTCTAAATGTTATTTCAAAATAGATGGAAATGATAAGTCACAGTTTGGAAGGAGAGAAGGGGTAAGACATCCAGGGCAGATAATTTTCCAGGTCCTGATTGTGAAGTTGTGGCATAACAATAGTAAGACGCTATAATAAAAGAGGAACCCCTGGGAATTTGGTTCTATCAGGAGGGGTGTTACCTCTAAAATGATAGGTAGAATAGATGAATCATGAAAGGCAGAAATAATAAGTGATGCCAAAGAGTGTAGAAAAATTGAGTTATGGGTCAACCTAGAGAGGTGCAGATAGACACTCTAATGGAGGACAGGCCTGGCAGCTGGCGACACAAAAAAAGAGGGTTTGAGAGAACTTGGGGAATTCCCTGGGGGTGCAGTGGATAAAAATCCTCCTGCCAATGCAGGGGACATGGGTTCGATCTCTGGTTCAGATCTTCCTGGACCTTCCAGTTTCCCAGGAAGATCCTCTATGCCATGGGACAGCTGAGCCTGTGCACCACAATTACTGAAGCTCACCTTAAAGCCCATACTCTGCAACTAGAGAAGCTCCACAACAAGAAGTCTGTGCACCGCAGCTAGAGAGTAGCCCAGGCTCACCACAACCAGAGAAAAGCCTGCTCACAGCAATGAAGACCCAGTGCAGCCAAAAATAAATAAATAAAAGTTTAAAAAAATTACCATATGATCCAGCAGTCCCACTCCTGGTCATATATCTGCAAAAGAGAAAAACTGTAATTCAAAAAGATACATGCAAAAAAAAAAAAAAGAAAAGAAAAGAAAAACAAAAAGATACATGCACCACCCTAATGTTCATAGCAACATTATTTGCAATGGTCAAGACATGAAAGCAACATTAGTGTCTGTCAGCAGATAAATGAATAAAGAAGATGTGGTGTATAGAGAANAAAAAAAAAAAAAAAGAAAAGAAAAGAAAAACAAAAAGATACATGCACCACCCTAATGTTCATAGCAACATTATTTGCAATGGTCAAGACATGAAAGCAACATTAGTGTCTGTCAGCAGATAAATGAATAAAGAAGATGTGGTGTATAGAGAATGGAATATTAGCCATAAAAAAGAATGAAATAATGCCATTTGTAGCAACATGGATAGACCTAGAGATTATCAATACTAAGTGAAGTAAGTCAGACAGAGCAAGGCAAATATCATATGATATTACTTACATGTGGAATCTGAAAAAAATACCAACAAACTTATTTACAAAACAGAAACAGACTCACAGACATAGAAACAAACTTGTTAGCAAAGGGAAAGGGAGAGAATAAATTAGGAGTATGGGATTAACAGATGCACACTACTATATATCAAGTAGACCAACAACTAGATTTACTTGTTACATATCAGAAGCTCTTGTTCTGGCCTCAGAGCACTGCATTTGCATCTCAGTGTTTATCCTGACCTTGAGCAGATCTAAAGATTCCATATCCATTTCTCTGGAAAATGATAGCACTTATAACATATTAGCAATTATTATCAGCCTTTATAAAAGAAACAAATTCAGAGAAGCTAGAGGAGACCCAGAGTCATCCATCATTCATGTGGTCGGGTTCAGTGAAGGGCTGCCTGATGCCTTAATGGTGGTTCTTTCTGTTATGTATGGAATCCTTACATTTTCGATCCTTGTTCTCTTAATTTCCAGGAATAAAGGCAAATGTTTGCCTTTACTTTATATTCATTTCCCAAACTTCCATTTGATCGGTTTATCTCCAGATCTGAAACCACTATGCTTCAGTTCAGTTCAGTTCAGTTTAGTCGCTCAGTTGTGTTCAACTCTTTGTGACCCCATGAATTGCCGCATGCCAGGCCTCCCTCTCCATCACCAAACTCCCGGAGTTCACCCAAACTCATGTCCGTTGAGTTGGTGATGCCATCCAGCCATCTCATCCTCTGTCGTCCCCTTCTCCTCCTACCCTGAATCCCTCCCAGCATCAGAGTCTTTTCCAGTGAGTCAACTCTTCACATGAGGTGGCCAAAGTATTGGAGTTTCAGCTTTAGCATCAGTCCTTCCAAAGAACACCCAGGACTGATCTCCTTTAGGATGGACTGGTCGGATCTCCTTGCAGTCCAAAGGACTCTCAAGAGTCTTCTCCAGCACCACAGTTCAAAAGCATCAATTCTTCGGCGCTCAGCTTTCTTCAGGGCCTGGGAAATCGTGAATCTTTGACCGATTGTTTATGAGTCACATGATCTTGAGCAAATTTATTTAATGTGGGTAAATAAATAAATTTCCTCCTCTGAAAAACAGGGAGGTTAGGAAGATTAAGTAAGATACTGTATATAAAGTGCTAGCCACTGTGCCAGGCAATGCTCCATAGATGCTGTTTAATCTACTGCTCATCTTTGGGCTTGGTAAAGAATCTGCCTGCAGTGCAGGAGACCCCAGTTTGATTCCCAGGTCAGGAAGATCCCCTGGAGAAGAGATAGGCTACCCACTCCAGTATTCTTGGGCTTCTCTTGTGGCTCAGCTGGTAACGAATCCACCTGCAATGCGGGAGAGCTGGGCTTGATCCCTGGGTTGGGAAGATCCCCTGGAGAAGGGAAGGGCTACCCACTCCGGGATTCTGGCCTGGAGATACATATACATAGTTCATGGGGTTGCAAAGAGTCGGACATGACTGAGTGACTTTCACTTTCATCTTTGAAGAAGATGGTTTTTACTGTTGGAGATGTTATTAATGCACTATTAGAGGAAGCTCTAGGAAGTTAAATGCTTGTGCATTTTCATAAGATGTATTCATTTTTTTTAAGTGTAACAAATCCTCTTTGTCTTTTGATAGTGAAAGTGCAAGTGTAAAAGGTTTCTATCAAAATTTCTGAAAAAACTGCTTGTGCATTATTGATGAAACTCTTTTCATTTCTGCTTTCTGAATCTGCAGCTCATGTTGCCACTGCCTCAGGAGGCATCATCTTCTTCTTCACCTACCTCCCTTATCTCTACCTTGCGTTCACATACAGCCAAAGGAGCTTCTTCCAAAAGATTGCCTTTTGCCTCCTCTCCAACGTTGCCATGGCACTGGGAGTCCGATTAATCTCTACATTTGAAGAAAGAGGTGAGCCTTACCTTTCTCAAGGTAAACTGCCTTGAGGTCTTGCCGTTTCCTGACAGACAAAGTTGACCTTTATTTCCAAGTAAACATGACTGGTTCATTTTATTCAGTGTTCGGAACATTTATAGTGTACTTACATCAATAACAGGTACTGTAAGGAATACTTAGGAGATATGGAATAAAGCTTAGACTGTGCAGCTTGCAGTGTAGTTCTGGGGAAAAACTAAAGCGTGCTGATGATTTAGGGAATTATATACCTATATAATTGTATGGATCTAAAATGCATAGAGTTATGATTAGAAGTTCAAATAACCCCTCAGAACTTCACAGATGATGTTGTGCTGTTGCAGATACCACATTATATCCTCATAGGCCTCCAGGTGGGCCTTCTTTCACAACAAGCTAGTCTAAGGGCCCTTCATTAGACATGTCCTAGCTCTCTTACAGCTTACACACTTTGGGGTGGAAAGTACAATGCCAAGTTTTCATTTGTCTCGTGTTTCTGAAGTTTGAAGAGTTTCCACAACACCTATATCATTGCAGAAGATTGCAGCCAACATATCAATCTAAATGTAGGACTCTGAGCCCTCTGGGGTCTCAGTACTTACTGAGTGAAACTGTTTCACATTTCAGTGGTGCTAGGATGATCCACTCTGAGCACTCCAGCAAGTTGCTTCACTGCTCAGTGTTAGTTTTTATCACCAGAGTCCACCTCCCAAATGACACAGCTGGTTTTGCAGCAGATAGCAGGGATAGGAGTTGAAGTTGGGTCTAGTTTGCAGGTCTCTTTACTGCCCCTGGGATAGTCTCCAATGGCCAGGTTAGAGGCATGATCTACCAGTGGATTTCTTTGTTAAGCTGGGATGGTCTAAATGGGTTGCTGCTGCTGCTGCTAAGTCGCTTCAGTCATGTCCGACTCTGTGCGACCCCATAGACGGCAGCCCACCAGGCTCCCCTGTCCCTGGGATTCTCCAGGCAAGAATACTGGAGTGGGTTGCCATTTCCTTCTCCAATGCATGAAAGTGGAAAGTGAAAGTGAAGTTGCTCAGTCATGTCCGACTCTTAGTGACCCCATGGACTGGAGCCTCCATGGGATTTTCCAGGCAAGAGTACTGGAGTGGGTTGCCATTGCCTTCTCTGCTACATGGGTTAAAGGTATTTAAAATTTAACAAAAGATGTTAAGTTGACCAGAATTTATTGAAGGTGAGTGATTTTCTTTAACAAAGCAATGTTGATCCCATAAATCACAAATACTTACAGGGGAAAGAGTAGATTTTAAATGGTGTTTCTGATTCCTTCCACATTAGTGAATGACTGTACGTGCTTAATGGAGTCTCTTTGTTAAAACTGAGGGAATCAGAGTGACTGGTTGGGCCTATGCTAAATTCGTTCCTGTGCTAAGACCATCTTGATTATTTATGATCATTGTTCTTTCCTGAAAGGCATGGGATAGCCCACAAGTGCTGTCTGGCCTTACAGCTGAAGGAAATGCAAATGCATATGACCATAAACAGGTAGGATTCTCTAAGAATGTAATTGATGAAATGTTAAAAATGTTAAAAAATCCAAGGAATATTTCTTAGAGTCCTCATGCTTTCACTGAATCATGTTTTCCTGGTCATCTGACCTATCCATTCAAATCAGATGGCAGACCTAATAGTGAGTGAATAAATGGAATTCCTCTACATTTTCTCAGTAGGTCTAGTGCAGGGCTTTCAGTTCTAATCTGAAGCAGGAATCACTGTATATTAATACAACATAAGTCAGACCTGTGGTTGTATGGTAGAAACATTTTAGCCTTTTTTTTTTTTTTTTTTTTTTCAGTTCAGTTCAGTTCAGTCGCTTAGTCGTGTCTGACTCTTTGCAACCCCATGAGCTGCAGCACGCCAGGCTTCCCTGTCCATCACCAACTCCCGGAGTCCACCCAAACCCATGTCCATTGAGTCAGTGATGCCATCCAGTCATCTCATCCTCTGTCATCCCCTTCTCCTCCTGCCTTCAATCTTTCCCAGCATCAGGGTCTTTTCCAATGAATCAGTTCTTTGCATCAGATGGCCAAATTATTGGAGCTTCAGCTTCAGCATCAATCCTTCCAATGAATATTCAGAACTGATCTCCTTTAGGATGGACTGGTTTGATCTCCTTGCAGTCCAAAGGACTCTCAAGAGTCTTCTCCAACACCATAGTTCAAATGCATCAGTTCTTCAGCTGTCACCTTTCTTTATAGTCCAACTCTCACACCCATACATGACTACTAGAAAAACCATAGTTTTTGTATTAGTAAACTAATTTACTAGATTAGTTTTAATTTTTAAGAGGCCCAGTAAATAACGCCTTTCCTTCCTCCTTAATTTCTGAACCAATTGAGAAACAAAACAAAGATATCGTTGTATTAATGCATTACCTCTTAAAAATTTTTTTTTGATATGCAGAGTCTTAGTTGAGGCATGTGGGATCTAGTTCCCTGACTGGAGATGGAACCCATGCCCCCTGCATTGGGAGCATGGAGTCTTAACCACTGGACCACCAGGGAAATCCCTGTACATTGTATAAAATAATAATGATAATGTCTTTAAGAGATGGAATTAGAATACATAAAAGGATTTTTGAAGAGATAAAGTCAGAAGTCAATGGGGATAATTACTTTCTGGAAGGAGAGTAAAGATGTTGATTAACTTTAGACTTTGCAGTAGATCTGGTAACTGATTACTGAGCCCACCAGCAAAAGGTGGGCTAAGTTTGTTTAACTTAATAGAAAATAAAATAATCAAAAGCTTGGTTAAGCCAAGAGGAAGTAGTGTGGGGAGAGGAATTATGTCACATGGCCTCTTCTGCAAAGGAGACTGAGAAGTCAGAGAAGAACAGTCAGGATCAAAGAGACAGGGGCAGGGGAATTTGCCAAACTCCCTTCAGCAGCACCTCACTCTCAAGCAGAATCATATGAACTGTGTGAACAAGTAACATCTAACTCCTACCCAGTCCAAATTCCAGCATTTTTTTTTGAATAGAACTCAATGAGCTGATTCACAGATTTACATGGGAGTATAAATGACCAAGAAGAGCCAAGAACTCTTGAGGAAGAACAAGAGAGAAGAACGTGCTTTCCCAGATTTTGTGATTTATCATAAAGCAATATTAATCAAAATTATAGTTGACAAATAGACTAATAGAAAGGAATAGACAGACAAATGCCCTGTTAGGTATCAGAGACAATGCTTCAGAGCAGTGAGGTTTAATAAACAATCCTGGAGCAAGTGAAGAACATTATGGAAAAAATTGAACTTGGACTTTGAATTCATACTATACACAGAAATCATTTCCAATGTCAAAAAACTATAGTTTTTTGGATATGATAAAAGAGAATATGTTCATGTTCTTAAAGGAGGATAGATTTCTTAAACAAGACACAAAAATAGCTGTCAGGAAAAGACTGATAAATAATGACTTGAAACCGAGGAACACCATGAGGAAAATGAAAAGAGAAGCTACTAGTGGGAGAAGATACTTGAAACACATTTAACCTGCAAAAGGCTTTTATTTAAAGGATATTTAAAGAACTCATGAAATCAATTAAAAATTGTAGTATAAAAAAGCAAACTGGCAAAAATAGATGCTTCACAAAAAAAGCATATTCAAATAGCCAATAAACATAAACAAGCTAGAAGGAAATAAAGTGACTTGTTTAAGGTGCTGAAGAAAACTCCTGTCAACCCAGAATTCTATATCCAGGGGAATCATAAAAATTTCTATTAATGCAAGAAAAAGAGGAAAAAAGAAACAAAAAATTGGACCAAATAGAAAAGAGCTGGCAAAGTGGTAGATTTTAATCCAGACAGTCAATAACAGTAAATATGAATACCAAGTAAAAAGAGACTGTTTAGATAAAAATGCAAAACCCAACTAGATGCTGCCTACAAATAAAGATGGTGGTGAAGTTGTAATGGGCGTGTGTATATCTGAGGTTTTGGGGGTGATTGAGTTAGGTGGTAGCTGCACAAGGGTAATTCCTTTGTAATTGCTTGTTAAACTCCATTTTTTGTACTTGAAATGTATATTCCTGATAAATAAATAAAGTGGCAATCAAATGTCTGCTGAGGTGGGGAAGGAGCCTCAACTCTTCCTTTCCTTGGGACACTGTGGACTTGCATTGAGCAAGGATGCACCTGCGCTTCATGAACTGAGTGTCCTGACTGTTTACGGCAGCTGAGGGTTACGAGACCTGTCTGTAAGCCACAGTGAGAGGCACAGCTCTTGATTGGCACAGAGGCAGACACAAGTCAGGGAATATCATCTCAGGAAGGGCCTCAGAGCTCTCCTGATATTGGTCCTCACAGCATGGCCTGTGTACCAGCAGCATCAGAGCCCTGGGAGAACTTGTTGGAAACACAGACTGCAAGACCCACCCAGACATACAGTCAGAACAACATCTGCAGGTGACTAGTATAGCAGCAGGTACAGGTATCTTGGATGCTTTACATGAGAAGTGCAGTCAGGTTGCATTCAGATGAGACCGTTGGCGTCACAAAGGATACCTGCCTTTATTCACACCCAGGAATCGGTCCCAGGCCCTTTCTCAGCACCTTCCTTTCTCCATGGAGCATATGTGTACCGAGCACCTGCTGCGTGTGAGGCCCTGGGTCAGAGACTTGAGAAACTGAGGTAATCTGACAGTCCCTGGCCCTAAGCTGGGGTGGCAGTAGGTGAGCAGATTTCCAGTGCAGAGTAGAGCCTGCAGTGCTCACAGCTTGCACAGGGGACCCAGACGCACATAAGTTAGGCCGGTAATCCCAGAGGGAGAGGATGTGTGCTTGCTGGGGAAGGAGATACCTGTGCTGACCTATAAGTAAGAATTAACCCAAGTAGAGCAGGTCAGGAGAAGTAGGAAGGGACCATTTTGACAATAAGAAAAATGTTACGGAAAAAAATAAAATAAAATAAACTCTAAAAAAAAAAAAGAAAAATGTATTGGGAATTCCCTGGTGGCCTAGTGGATAGGACTCCACANGCTTGCTGGGGAAGGAGATACCTGTGCTGACCTATAAGTAAGAATTAACCCAAGTAGAGCAGGTCAGGAGAAGTAGGAAGGGACCATTTTGACAATAAGAAAAATGTTACGGAAAAAAATAAAATAAAATAAACTCTAAAAAAAAAAAAGAAAAATGTATTGGGAATTCCCTGGTGGCCTAGTGGATAGGACTCCACACTTTCTCTGCTGAGCCCTAGTTGAATCCCTAGTTAGCCGACTAAGATCCTGCAAGCTGTGTGGTGTGGCCAAAAGAAAAAAAAAAAAGAGTTTTATCTCAAAAGAGAAACTAACAGTTAGCTTTTCCTTGTTTTTGTCTCTTAATACTCCTTGCCTTGTTTTTGCCTCTTAATACTCCAGAGACAAATAGCAGTCTTCTCATTGGCCTGGTCTCTACTGTTTGATTGGAAAACTCTGGTAACTTTTCTCTGTCTCTGCTGTGGTGACTGTTCTCCCTTTTGACAGGCACAGGCGTCCAGTGGAGGAACATAGGCCATATAGGAGGAGAGTTTAACTTCACTCAGGTGCTGCTGATGCTGCTGCTGGACTCTGTTATATATGGCTTGGTGGCCTGGTATGTGGAGGCCATCTTCCCAGGAGAGTATGGTACACCCAAGCCCTGGTACTTCTTTCTCACAGTGAGTACTGATGCTGCTGTTTTATAGATTGACACAAGGATTTTTATAGCTTGTCATCAATGTTTCTATCCCTCTTGGTGATATTGGTTGCACCTTCAAACTCCGAGAAGTCTAAATGGGGTTCTCCAGTCTGGATTCACCCCAAACCTGTCAACTTATGGTTGCTAAAGGAGCATCATTAATGAGTCTCAATCTCTGACTCTTGCCCCACTGCTAATTCCCGGTGCAGAGGCCCCTTAAGAGTGTGGTGGCTGTCTCATGGGCTCCCTTGAGTGGCAGGCCCTTCATTCCCCCACAGAATACCACCGCAAAGAGCTAGAGCCCTCAGGACTCCTTGGCCTCTTTTATTTTGGACTGGTGGCAAGGCCCTGGCGTTCTTTGAAATCTTTGTGACCTGAGGGCACAGCTTTCGTTGACGACCCCATGAAGTTCTCAGAATCTCTTCTCTTCTACAATGACTGCATTTTTCTTACGAAGTTGAACTCATTATGCCTGATTTCATCCTCTTGCAGATTCAGTCTGATCCCATCTGAACTGCACAGGTCCTCACTTCAGGCCTTGGCAAAGGCCGCCGTGCTTGCCCTTCTTGGTCTGTGGAGAAATGGGTGGATTGTTAGCACCAGCGTTTCTCCAAGCCTTTGCCCACAGGGAGGCTACTGGCCGTCCCAACAGCTTCCCCCTTGCACCAGGAGTGTGCAAGTGAGGCATCTTCTGTAGCTCCATCCCCCGGACCATGGGTTGTAGGTTGAAATGCAGTTTATTAGTAGTGAGTCTGAGCAAATTCTTGACTCCTTCAGGCATCATCAAGTGTTCAATACCAGGAAATCTGGCAGGCGAGGCTGAGGATGGGGGTGGGAGGAGGGAAGTGTGAGAATTTAATTTACCAAAATATTTTTCTTCCAGAACAAGAAGCCAGTTCACCTAAACATATTAATGAGTTTACTTCCTCTCTAGCCCTCCTACTGGTCAGGAGAACCTACATCCCTTAGGAATCCTGTGCTAGACTTAGAGGATCCTCAGCAAGCTCTGGGAAACAAGTTCATTCAGGATGAGCCTACCAATTTGATAAAAGGAATTGAAATCCAGCATCTATACAAGGTATCAGCTCTCAGATCTTCTGAGAACTTGAGAAATGGTGTATAGAGGTTTCTGTTTCATTCTGACAGTTACAAGGTACATTTTGTGATAGATTTCTTTTTTGTTTTTGTTTTTGTTTTACATCTCAAACAAGCAGAACTTTATTAAACAGGCAGTGAGGGCAGGCTGACCCCAAAGGAGTGGCCTTGTGATAGATTTTTAATTCCCTCTGTCACATTATCCCCCAAATTAGAAGTATAACGTAAAATGTCCTGTTTCCTGTCATAAAGTTAAAAGACTAGATGGAGGGTCTAGATGATCTCTCTTGAAACAGTCTTATAAATGCCAGGTATCTCTTGTTGGGGACGCCCTAGAACTCAGTCATTTGATGGCCAGCTTTGATCCACCAGTGTTCTTATGCAACCAAATCAAGTGGTAAACCAGATGTCACTGTTGGCTTCCAAATATGGAAGTGTTCATCCTCTCTCCAGTGTCTGCTGCGTCCTGTGTTAACCAAGGGCTCCCCTGACAGGATGCCTGGGGGTAAGCTCTATACCTGCTGTGTCCTCCAGAGGAATCTTCCATTCTTCAGACATGTTGGGCCTACGGAGAGCTAGTGCCCTCCATGTGGCTGATACATGGTCAGAGTTAAGGCACTAGCTCAGCACTTTGTGTCACCTTCCTGACCTATGAGATCAAATGGATCACATCCTACTCCAGGGGATCCATGGCCTGGGGGATCATCCTAGCTCCTCCACACCCTGTGGGAGCAGCTGGGAATGCTCCATCTTCACTGGATTTACTGTGGCTTCAGTACGCAGGGATTTCTCTTTCTTTTTTTTTTTTTTTTTTCATAACAGGCAGCCTGCAGGCACATGGTTCTGCCATGACGTCGGCTACTCAGTAAAGCCGTCCCAGAGCCCTTTGCTCTTTCTACTCACTGACTTTCGTTTATTTTCCCTGGACCAGTGGAAGCATGTAGCTCCCTGCTGTGTGCTTGTCATTCCCTGGTTACAAGACGGCTCCTGAAGCTCATCTACAGGGAAAGATAAGAGCAAGGGGCTTTCTTTTGGGAAAAATTTTTTCCTTCCTCCTTCCCTCCCTTCTTTTCTGTCCTTCAGTAGATCACCCCTTCTTCTTCTTGCCTAGAATTCTGCCAAGTGTCCACCTTGACTTCAGAAAGGAGAGTGAGAAGTCACGGAAGAGGCCTGTCACACTTGATTCATAATAATCACACCAAATGGTGTTGGGGGCAAGGAAACATGCCAGTTTCCTTTCCTCAGCACCCTGCTCACAAACACAGTAGATAAATTGTAGGGAAGAGTGACACCCAAGTCTCACCCAACTATAGTATCTGCACTCCAGACCCCACATCCAGCCCTGATGCAGTTTGACAGGGAAGAAATTGTCTAAGGCATAGACTGAAATGTGATATCTCTGCAAATGGCATTGTGGGTGATTTCATTTTCTTCTTTATGCTCTTATAAATGGATTACTTATATAATAAGAAAAAAATAAATGGTGTTTAAAATACTGAAAACATCTGATTTAGAAAACAGGCCAGTCTGTCTGGGGTTCTCTCCCTAGGACAACACCGCCCACAGAAGAGGCAGGGTGCCCTTTCTCAGGGTCTTGGCCAGGCAACGAGGAGCAAGGTAGGCTCAAGAAGCAGGGAGATGATCTCATTCCAGCTCCGGGCCCTTCGTCCTCGAACTCTGGCCTCTGTGGTCCTGCTGTTCTCCCACAGGTTCCCGAGGCCAGGGAAACCCCCCTAACCTTGCTGGTCCTCAGTAGCTCCAGGCAGCTAAACTGTGAAAGAAGGGGCTCCCTTTGTGAATTTCCACTTGGAGTTCCACTGTTGAACTTTCAGGGGAAGTTGGTGTGGGTGCTCGGCCTGTCATAGGTTCTTCAGAAACACCACAGCGTGTATGTTATGCTATCAGTCACACTTGGCTTTTCAACAGGTGTTCTACAAGGGAAGGGATGAACACGTGGCAGTTAAAGACCTGACCATGAATCTCTACCAGGGCCAGATCACGGTTCTGCTAGGTCACAACGGAGCGGGCAAGACCACCACCTGCAGCATTCTCACAGGTGTGTGTGGGCCAGCTCGCCCAAGGAGGCACTGGAGAGACCCTTGATCCAGATCCAGATTGTTTGGCTCCATTTCCTGCCATCAGATTTCCCTGACATTTTTGTTTGTTGTTTGTTTTTTACCATCCAGTGATTCCACATTACCCTGTGTCAGGAGGAGGGAATATTTGACTTTTTCAGTCAGTCTGAGGTACTTAGTTTCAAACACTTCCAGGATACTGTGAACCCTGCTGGGCATGTTTCCTTCCCGGCAGAACCTTCCAGTACAGTGAGGCACCACTGATCCCTCAACCAAACATTTCATCCAAACAAATCATACTTTTGATTGCCAGGGGCACTTCTAGAGTGATACCTGGTGAATTATGCTGAAGTTGTCTGTTTCAGAATAATTTTTATGCCTAAATAATTCTTCCCATCAACTAAAATATTATCTGTGATATTTGAAAACTCATTCATTCAAGAAAAATGTATTTATTGAAGGGTTAACCCATAGATGGCTGCACAGCCATCTATGGCTGTACAAAACCAGCAAGATACATTTCCAAATCTCAAGGAGCTCTGAAAGCTGACCAGTTCCTCTACTGGTTTTAGACACAGAACACCAGACATCTGGAGAGCTGTGAGCTCCTCAGACTCCAGCTGCCACAACCCTCCTCACAGATTGCTGACATCCTTCCACTGAAAACATTGAAGAGCAGCGATATTGTGAAGCTTGTTCTCAGGTGCCTTTGGTATTGGGACACACACACATATATATTCTTTTTTCAGATTCTTTTCCATTATAGGTCATTATAGGATATTAATGAATATAGTTCCCTGTGGTAAAATATAGTTTATCTGTCTATAGTAATGTATATATGTTAATCCCAAACTTCTTATTTATCCAGTCCCCTTTCCGCTTTGGAATCCATATGTTTGTTTTCTATGTCTGTGAGTCTGTTTCTGTTCTTTAAATAAGTTTATTTGTATTAATTTTTTTGAGATTCCATATACAAGTGATGTCATGATATTTGTCTTGCATTGTCTGCCTTCCTTCACTTAGTATGATGNTTCTGTTAGGTCCATACCATTTCTGTCCTTTATTGAGCCCATCTTCGCGTGAAATGTTCCCTTGGTATCACTAATTTTCTTGAAGAGATCTCTAGCCTTTCCCATTCTGTTGTTTTCCTCTATTTCTTTGCGTCTGTTTCTACTACCCCTAAATGTCCTTGTACACAGTCGTGGAACATATACTCCTTGAACACTGCTGACTGTGACATGAAACTTAGGATAGTATGTGTAAGAGCAGCAGACAAAGCAGAGGGCATCAATAAACCTTTGCACTGTTGTGGCTCTGAATGACAATGACTTTAGGATGTTATGTCTTCCACTTGCTTCTAGGACTTATTACTCCTTCAAGTGGACAGGCATTTATCAATGGATATGAAATTTCTCAAGACATGATTCAAATCCGGAAGAGCATGGGCTGGTGCCCCCAGCATGATATCTTGTATGATAACTTGACTGTAGCGGAACATCTTTATTTCTATGCTCAGGTGAGTCAATGGGTGATAGACTTGGTTTCCTCTGTATCCATTTTTAAGGATGGTAAGATAACTTGCAACTTTCTGACTCAGCCTCAGAGGAACATTATTCCCTAAACATTCAGGTAGAGGAAGGGGTGTGGCATTTAAGATCTTGGAATTAAAGACTTTCTAGAAAGTATTGTTTTAGTCTAATTATTTACTTTATTGATGAAACTCACATATCATAAAATTCACCATTTTGCTTATTTTGCAATATAAAATTCAGTAGTTTTAAAAACTATATTCACAACACTCTCTAACTACAGAACATTTTCATCTCCCTGAAAAGAAACCTGGATCCATCAGTGGTCACTCCCCATTCTTCCTTCCCCCAGCCCCTGGAAATCACGAATCTGCTTTCTGTCCCTGTAGATTTGACTATCCTAAGTAGTTCATATGAGTGGAATCACACAAAATGTGACCGTCTGTGTCCGGTTTCTTTCACTTAATGTGTTCAAGAATTATCCATATTTCAGCATGTATCAATATTTCACTCCTTTCAGTGGGTGAGTAATGTTCCATTGTATGGAATTGTATGCCATATCTTGGTTATCCATTCATCAGTTGATGGATACCTGGGTTGTACCTTTTGGCCATGTGAATAATACCATGAATACTAGTGTTCAGGTTTTTGTTTAAACATCTAGTTTCAGTTCTTTGGAGTATATACCTAGTAGTGAAATTCATGAGTCATAACATCTACCTCTGTGTTTAACTTTTTAAAAAACTTTCTGAGGTACTTCCATGCNTAAAAACTATATTCACAACACTCTCTAACTACAGAACATTTTCATCTCCCTGAAAAGAAACCTGGATCCATCAGTGGTCACTCCCCATTCTTCC
Organism: Neotragus moschatus; assembly: GCA_006410615.1. Taxonomy (NCBI): domain Eukaryota; kingdom Metazoa; phylum Chordata; class Mammalia; order Artiodactyla; family Bovidae; genus Neotragus; species Neotragus moschatus. The sequence goes on from SJYA01002892.1 coordinate 1,724,895, forward strand.
TTCCCCCAGCCCCTGGAAATCACGAATCTGCTTTCTGTCCCTGTAGATTTGACTATCCTAAGTAGTTCATATGAGTGGAATCACACAAAATGTGACCGTCTGTGTCCGGTTTCTTTCACTTAATGTGTTCAAGAATTATCCATATTTCAGCATGTATCAATATTTCACTCCTTTCAGTGGGTGAGTAATGTTCCATTGTATGGAATTGTATGCCATATCTTGGTTATCCATTCATCAGTTGATGGATACCTGGGTTGTACCTTTTGGCCATGTGAATAATACCATGAATACTAGTGTTCAGGTTTTTGTTTAAACATCTAGTTTCAGTTCTTTGGAGTATATACCTAGTAGTGAAATTCATGAGTCATAACATCTACCTCTGTGTTTAACTTTTTAAAAAACTTTCTGAGGTACTTCCATGCGAGGTGCCATAAATTGGTATCTCATGGTGGGTTTGATTTGCATTTCCCCAATGACTATAATGATATTAAGCATCTTTTCATTTGCTTATTGGCCATTTATTTATTTGGAGAAATGTCTACTAAAGTCCTTTGCCCATTTTTCAGTTGGGTTGCTTATCTCTTTGCAGTTTAGCTTTGAGAATTTTTAATGTATTCTAGATGGTAGATCCTTATCAAGTATATGATTTGCAAAAAACTTGCTCCCGTTGCTGTGCATTTTCTTTTTCCTTTGTTGATAATGTCCTTTGATGCACAAAAGTTTTGAATTCTGATGAAATTCAGTGTATCTGTATTTTCTTTAGTTGTTATGCTGTTGATGTCATATTTTAAAAAGCATTGCCTGGGATTTACACCTGTTTCCTTCTGAGAGTTTCATACATTAGTTCTTACATTTAGGTCGTTGATACATTTTGAGCTAATTTTTAGATGGTGTGAGATAGAGGTCAGATTCATTCTTTTGCTTGTGAGTATTCAATTGTCCAGCACAATTTGTTGAAATGACCATTATTTCCCCATTGAATAGTCTTGGCACCTTTGTCAGAAATCACTTGACCATAAATATATGGGATTATTCCTGGACTCTCAACTCTATTTCGTTGGTCTATGCATCTATCCTTATGCCAATACCACAATTTCTTAATTACTATAGCTTTGTAGTAAGTTTTAAACAATATTTATTTATTTGGCTGTGCCAGGTCTTAGTTGAGGCATTTGGGATCTAGTTCCCTGATTAAACCTGGGCCCCCTGCACTGAGACCATGGGAGTTTTTGCCAGTAGACCACCAGGGAAGTCCCTGTAGTAAGTTTTGAAATCAAAAAATGTGAGTCCTCCAACTCTTTTTTTTGTTTGTTTTCAAGATTGTTTTGCCTGTTCCAGGTCCCTTTCATTTCCATGTGAATTCTAGAGTCAGCTTGCCCCTTGGACTCTTTATTCTTCTAATATGCTGCATCACTGCAGTGCAATTCAGCACTAAGGATGGAGCCAGTGCACGCTTCACACGCTACAGGCACAGTGCCCCACAGACTGTGGCCACGTCAGAAAACGGCTGCGAGCCTGGGCTCTCAACAAAGCACTGCCCACAACCCGGCTACAAAGTTAGGAGTTCCCACTGACTCCTCAGCTTCACTAATTCACTAGACGGACTCACAGAACTCAGGATTATAGTATATATTATATGTACATATTATAAAGGATACATAAATCAGGACCAGCCAAAAGAAGAGGCATGCAGGGTGAAGTCTGGGAGGGTCCCAAATGAAAAGCTTCCACGTCTAAAGAATGTGTCACCCTCTTGGCGCATCACTGTGTAGAGGGTAGCTCACCTAAGCTTCACCTAAGGGTCTAGTTTTTATTGGAGTTTCATTACATAGGTTCATGAGTGAATCATGAACCTGGTGACTAAACTTAATCTGCACTCTCTCCCTCCTAGCAGATTGGGAGATAAGATTGATAACCTGGCTCAAAGTCCCAACTCTCAAATCACATGGTTGATCTTTGTGGTATGACCAGCCAGGATCTTGATCACTTCAGTAGCAGGTGTGACCTGAGGGTACTACCAGGAATAACAAAGACATACCATCACTCCAAGGATTTAGAGGCTCCTCCCAGTAACTGGGGACAGACACCAGGCAGATTCTCTATTATTTAATACTTATAATGATTCTTAATATATTGAACCTTTTTTGCATTCCTGGGATAAATCCCACTTGGTCATGGTGTATGACCCTTTTAATATGCTGTAGTGGCTGGGCTGGAAGAAGCACAAGCTGTAATCAAGATTGCCGGGAGAAATATCAATAACCTTAGATATGCAGATGACACCACCCTTATGGCCGAAAGTGAAGAGGAACTAAAAAGCCTCTTGATGAAAGTGAAAGAGGAGAGTGAAAAAGTTGGCTTAAAGCTCAACATTCAGAAAACTAAGATCATGGCATCTGGTCCCATCACTTCATGGCAAATAGATGGGGAAACAGTGGAAACAGTGTCAGACTTTATTTTTTAGGGCTCCAAAATCACTGCAGATGGTAATTGCAGCCATGAAATTAAAAGACTTGCTCCTTGGAAGGAAAGTTATGACCAACCTAGATAGCATATTGAAAAGCAGAGACATCACTTTGCCAACAAAGGTCCGTCTAGTCAAGGCTATGGTTTTTCCAGTGGTCATGTATGGGTGTGAGAGTTGGAGAAAGCTGAGCACCGAAGAATGATGCTTTTGAACTGTGGTGTTGGAGAAGTCTCTTGAGAGTCCCTTGGACTGCAAGGGGATCCAACCAGTCCATTCTAAAGGAGATCAGTCCTGGGTGTTCTTTGGAAGGACTGATGCTAAAGCTGAAACTCCAGTACTTTGGCCACCTCATGTGAAGAGTTGATTCATTGGAAAAGACTCTGATGCTGGGAGGGATTGGGGGCAGCAGGAGAAGGGGACGACAGAGGATGAGGTGGCTGGATGGCATCACGGACTCGATGGAGATGAGTTTGAGTGAACTCCGGGAGTTGGTGATGGACAGGGAGGCCTGGCGTGCTGTGATTCATGGGGTCGCAAAGAGTCGGACACGACTGAGCTCCTGAACTGAACTGAACTCAGTATTAATAAATCATTTGTTTAGATGGTTCAAGATGTAAAAGCCAGGTCTTCCCTGGCAGTCAAGTGGTTAAGACTCTGCCCTTTCACTACCAAGGGCCCAGGTTCAATCCCTGGTTAGGGAACTAAGATCTCATAAGCCTCACAGCTTGTGGAAAAAAAAAGATGCAAAGCCTTGTATCCCTTTCCCTGAAGGTAGTAAGTTTACTGTGTATCTTTCTCATGTATAGTTTATGTATATATGATACCCCCTTATTTGTGGGGTTTGCTCCAAGGCAACCAGTGGATGCCTGAAATCTCAGATAATACCAAAGTCTATATGTCCTCTGTTTTTTCCCTGTACATGCAATGTGTGACAAAGTTTAATTTATAAATTAAGCACAGCGAGACATTAATAATAATCAATAAAATAGAACAATAATAACAATATACTATAATAAAGGAGCTTTCCTGGTGGCTCAGATGGTAGAGAATCTGCCTGCAATGCAGGAGACTCAGGTTCAATCCCTGTGTCAAGAAGATTCCCTGGAGAAGCAGATGGCCAACAACTGCAGTATTCTTGCCTGGAGGATTCCATGGACAGAGGAGCCTGATGGGCTATAATAAAAGTTATGTGAATGTGATCTCTCTCTCTCAAAATATTTTATTGTACTGTACTTAAAGGTGGCACTAGTGGTAAAGAACCCATCTGCCAATGCAGGAGATATGAGGGATATGGGTTTGATCCCTAGGTCAGGAAGAACCCCTGGAGGAGGACATGGCAACCCACTCCAGTATTCTTGCCTGGAGAATCCCATGGACAAAGGAGCCTGGCGGCTACAGTCTGTATAGTTGCAAAGTCAGACACAACTGAAGCAACTTAGCACGTATGCACCGTTCTTGTGATTTGAGATGGTAAGATGGTAAGATGCCCGTGTGATGCGATGAAGTGAGGTGAAGGATTTCAGGCATTGTGACACAGCTTTAGGCTGTTGACCTTCTGATGATTCATCAAAAGGAGGATCCAGGCTCCAGGCGATCCTGGATCATCAGGTCATGGATGTGTTGATGGTTGGATGTCAAAAGCCAGACGATGCTGGTGGGTAGGGATCCTGAGCAGCACAGAGCAGCATGGCATGCGATTTCAGAGTTCAAGACACTCAGAAGGGTGTGCACAATTTAAAACTTACACGTTTATTTCCGTTAATTTTTAATTTAATGTTTTCAGACCATGGTTCACTGTGGGTAATGGCTAACTGAAACTGTGGGGAAAAAAATCTCAGATAAGGGAGATAAGGGGTTACTGCTCTACAAGCAAAATGCTTGTTGGGCACTCCCTGGCCCCATTGTAAGCCCAGGCTGGATCTCCATCCCTGCCGTTTCAGCTGAAAGGCTTGCCGCGTCAGAAGTGCCCTGAGGAGGTCAAACGCATGCTGCACGTGCTCGGGCTGGAGGAGAAGCGGGATGCCCGGAGCAGGTTTCTGAGCGGCGGGATGCGGCGCAAGCTCTCCATCGGCATCGCCCTCATCGCGGGCTCCAAGGTAGGCCCGGGGGGCCTGTGGCACAGCCTGCAGCCCAGGCCAGGGCTCTGCTGTCCTCACGGGGCCGCCCCTCCACCCTCCAGGTGCTGATGCTGGACGAGCCCACCTCGGGTGTGGATGCCATCTCCAGGAGGGCCATCTGGGACCTTCTGCAGCAGCACAAGAGCGACCGCACCATCCTGCTGACCACCCACTTCATGGACGAGGCCGACCTGCTGGGGGACCGCATCGCCATCATGGCCAAGGGGGAGCTGCAGTGCTGCGGGTCGTCGCTGTTCCTCAAGGAGAAATACGGTGAGCAGGGCCAGGGGGCAGCCAAAAGTCCATTCTGCACGGGGCCCACGTGGCTGGCCCAGGTGTGGGAGAAAGTATCCACTGGTCATGTTCCCCAAGTGCCCCTGAGGTCAGGTAAGGAGCGGCCTTCTCTAGGTGGCCTGTCTGCTCCCTGTAGGTTTAGACCGGAGGCCCAGGAGGAGGGGCTGTGAGAATGATGAGAAGAGTGGAAAGAATCTCTGAGACTTGGAGTCAGAAGGCCTGTGCCTGAGCTCCATGCTGGTAGTTTACTCCTTCTTCATCCTTTTTACCAAGTTAGTTCATCGTTTTGTAGTCTTAGTTTCAGTTCAGTTCAGTCGCTCAGTCATGTCCGACTCTTTTTGACCCCATGGACTGCAGCATGCCAGCCTTCTCTGTCCATCACTATCTCCCGGACCTTACTCAAACTCATGTCCATCGAGTCAGTGATGCCATCCAACCATCTCATCCTCTGTCATCTCCTTCTCCCGCCTTCAATCTTTCCCAGCATCAGGGTCTTTTCCAATGAATCAGCTCTTTGCATCAGGTGGCCAAAGTACTGGAGCTTCAGTTTCAGCATCAGTCCTTCCAACAAATATTCAGGACTGATTTCCCTTAGGATGGACTGGTTGGATCTCCTTGCAGTCCAAGGGACTCTCAAGAGTATTCTCCAAACCACAGTTCAAAAGCAGCAATTTTTCAGCTCTCAGATTTCTTTATAGTCCAACTCTCACATCCATATAAGACTACTACTGAAAAACTATAGTTTTGACTAGACCTTTGTTGGCAAAGTAATGTCTCTGCTTTTAATATACTGTGTAAGTTGGTCATAGCTTTTCTTCCAAGGAGCAAGTGTCTTTTAATTTCATGGCTGCACTCACCATCTGCAGTGGTTTTGGAGCCCAAGAAAATAAAGTCTCACTGTTTGCATTGTTTCCTCATCTGTTTGCCATGAAATGATGGGACCAAATGCCATCATCTTAGTTTTCTGAATGTTGAGTTTTAAGCCAGCTTTTCACTCTCCTCTTTCACTTTCATCAAGAGGCTCTTTAGGTCCTCTTCACTTTCTACCATAAGGGTGTCATCATCTACATATCCGAGGTTATTGATATTTCTTCTGGCAATCGTGATTCCAGCTTGTGCTTCACCCAGGCCAGCATTTCACATGATGTACTCTGCATATAAGTTAAGTAAACAGAGTGACAATATACTTGATGTCCTCCTTTCCTAATTTAGAACCAGTCTTTTGTTCCATGTCCAGTTCTAACTGTTGCTTCTCGACCTGCATACAGGTTTCTCAGGGGGCAGGTCAGGTGGTCTGGTATTCCCACATCTTGAAGAATTTTCCACAGTTTGTTGAGATCTACACAGTCAAAGACTTTGGTGTAATCAATAAAGCAAAAGTAGATGTTTTTCTGGAACTCTCTTATTTTTTCAGTGATCCAATAGATGTTGGCAATTTGATCTCTGGTTCCTCTGCCTTTTCTAAATCCAGCTTGAACATCTGGAAGTTCATGGTTCATGTACTGTTGAAGCCTCACTTGAATAATTTTGAGCATTCCTTTGCTAGCATGTGAGATGAGTGCAATTGTGCAGTAGTTTGAGCATTCTTTGGCATTGCCTTTCTTTGTGATTGGAATGAAAACTGACCTTTTCCAGTCCTGTGGCCACTGCTAAGTTTTCCAAATTTGTTGGCATATTGAGTGCAGCACTTTCACAGCATCATCTTTCAGGATTTGAAATAGCTCAGCTGGAATTCTGTTACCTCTGCTAGCTTTATTCCTGTGATGCTTCCTAAGGCCCACTTGACTTCACATTCCAGGGTGTCTGGCTCTGGGTGAGTAATCACACCATCGTGGTTATCTGGGTTGTGAAGATCTTTTTTGTACAGTTCTTCTGTGTATTCTTGACACCTCTTGTCAATATCTTCTGCTTTTGTTAGGTCCATACCGTTTCTTTCCTTTATTGTGTCCATCTTTGGATGAAATATTCCGTTGATATCTCTAATTTTCTTGAAGAGATCTCTAGTCTTTCCCATTGTATTATTTTCCTTTATTAAAATGAAGATTAAGAGACCTTGTTCCTCAGAGAGGGAGCTAATGCCTGCATAGGGCGAGTTGTTCTCTCCACAGCGGGGTACACTCCTGCTGGACATCCCGCCACAGACATCGCCCTCTTTTCCTGGCCCCTAGCCGTCTGGGTTTCCCTCTAGTGTCTCTGACTGCTCCTCTGCATCACTTCTACTTCTAGGCTTGGAAGTGCCCAGGTTGCATCACTATTTTTTCCCCTGCTCACTGACTTAGTGGTCGCATTCAGTGTCCTGACTTATACGTATCTGTGCTGAAAAATGTCTCTGCAGGACTTCTCAGCTGAACTCCAGATTTGTGTATCTAACTACTTACTCTTCACACCCCTAGACAGTGAACGTATCTGTTGGACTGTCCATGGCTGATGCACAGCTGAACTCCAGCTCTTGACCAACACACCAGTTCACCCAAAGTAAAGGCAGCTCCATCCTTTTAGCAGCTTGGCCAGAATCTCAGGGCTCCCTGATCCTCTGAGTCTCATAGGCCATATCTGATTCATCTGCCAATCCCTGTGGCCTTGCCTTCCTCACACCCTGGCCCAGCCTACTGTCTCCCTACCTGGATCATTGCTTCCAGCCCACAGCTGGCCTCTGGCCCACTTGTCAGAATGAGTGTGCCGCTCTGCTGCTCAGTCCACTGATGACTTCCCATCCCACCTTCTCCTTCGAAAGGAGAAGGCAGGGTCCTGGGAGTTGCTCAAACGCCTCGCTTAGCCTGGTCCTGCTTCCCCAGCCATTTCTCCTGGTATTCTTCTGCTTCCGCCTCAGGGCCCCCTTTCTGATCCAGGACACGATCTTGCATCCCAGACCACGTATTGTCACACCTCCTCCTCTTCCTCAGGTCTTCAGCCCTTTCAGAGATGTCACATTCTCAGTGAAGCCTTCCCCACCTTCAAAGTCATGATCCCCAATACTCTGTATCCCCTTCCTGTTCATCTTTCACCTTAGCACTTGTCACTAATATGGTCTTGATTTACTTATTTACCTTATCATATGTCTGATGTTCCTGTAATGAAAGCTCCTTGAGTGAGAATAGGGATTTTTGACTGTTTGATCTGCTGCTATATGCGCAGTATCTAGAAAAGTGCCTGTCAAGTCACAAGAGCTCAGTGACTGTTTGTTGAGTGACTACAGTGCCAGCAATGTAGTAACAAGTGTTACTAGTAGCTTCTGAAAAAATATTTAGAATACCATAGGGTTTGTATTCTCAAAACATAATTTAATTATGAAAGAAATACTTTTGTTCTTAACCTTAATGTTCAAGATCTCTCTCTGCTCAGTTTTCACTTCCCCACGTTAGTTATCCCTTCTTGCCTAGAGAATCCCAGGGACGGGGGAGCCTAGTGGGCTGCCGTCTATGGTGTTGCACAGAGTCAGACACCACTGAAGCGACTTAGCAGCAGCAGCAGCAAGTAGAGTGTTGCCTTTAATGCAGCCCTCCTTTATTTTGCCTAGTATTGCTAGATGCTGTTATTACCTCCCAACTATGGAGTCAAAGGAGAGACTTAAGAATAGTGTTATAGACCTTCCAAGGCAAATTCACCACAGCTCTCCAGCTTGTCTAGCCTATGGAGCTGTCATGTTCTAGGCTATAGAATACTAAGTGTAACTAAAAAGAGAAAAACCATTTCATGATCTTTTAAATGTTTCAGGTGCAGGATATTATATAACTCTGGTAAGAAAACCACATTGTGACACAGAGAAGATTTCTCTTCTGGTTTACCAGCACATACCAAATGCAGTTTTCCAGTCTAGCATTGGAGAAGAACTAACATTTATACTTCCTAAAGAGAGCACGCACAGGTATGGACCGGAGAGGGCTGGAGTAATTATTTGCATGTGCTCAGTGTTCAGTCATCTCTCCCATCCCTGTCCTCACCAAGGACTCTCAATTCTGTAATGGTTTGGATTTCTAGGCCTTTGATATTTCCTAGAAAGAAATCGGAGAAGGCAGTGGCACCCCACTCCAGTACTCTTGCCTGGAAAATCCCATGGACGGAGGAGCCTTGTAGGCTGCAGTCCATGGAGTCGCTAAGAGTCGGGCATGACTGAGTGACTTCACTTTCACTTTTCGCTTTCATGCATTGGAGAAGGAAATGGCAACCCACTCCAGTATTTTTCCCTGGAGAATCCCAGGGACAGAGGAACCTAGTGGGCTGCCATCTGTGGGGTTGCACAGAGTCAGACACGACTGAAGCGACTTAGCAGTAGCAGCAGAAAGACACCACACTCCAGCCAGAGTGCACTTGAAAATATAGGACTCTGTTGTTCTTTAGTCACTAAGTCACGTCTGTCTCTCTTGCAGCCCCATGTACTGTAGCCCGCCAGGCTCCTCTGTCCATGGGATTTCCCAGGGAAGAATACTGGATTGGGTTGCCATTTCTTTCTGCAGGGGATCTTCCTGACCCAGGGATCGAAACTGCACCTCCATTGGGAGGAAGGTCCTTTACCATCTGAGCCACCAGGGAAGCCTTTTGATCATGTTCCGTCCCTCCTTAAAAACCCCTGATGGCTCCCAGCTGCTTTCAGATTAAAATAAAATTCTTTATGATGGCGTCGGAGGGGTCCTTGACTGTGTGAACTCTAATTACAGGCACCCAAGTAACTGGGCTCAGATGAAAACTGTACTCGATTTTCCTTTATATTACAGTTGACCCTTGAACGACACAGATTTGAACTGTGTGAGTCCACGTATACCCGAATTTTTCAATAAATAGGTTACTATGGTACTACACTACCTCTCGTTTGGTTAAATCTGTGGATGCAAAACATTTGGATTTGGAGGGCTAACTATAAAATTATAAGTGGATTTTCCATGTGGAGTGAGAGCCAAGGTCAGCCTTGTAATTATTTCAGACCTCAGACTCATTCCCAACATGTTCCTTTCTCCCTCTCCTCAGTCCTTATGTTTCTTTCAGATAGGAATCTTAGTTATACTTCATTGAGAAAGTAAACACTATCCAACAAATACTCTATTTATCCCTTTTAACAGACCTACAAACTTGCTTTTTTCAACACTAGCTCAAGTACGCAGCCACTTGGTCTTAGGAATTTGCTGGTTTGATTATTCCCTCTTTCATCTACATCATCGACTTCTCTTCTTTGGCTCATGTCCATGAACATATTAGTGTGCTCTGGAGATACACTGTCTTGAGCCTGCTTCTCTTTCCAGCCACCACTCCATGTCCTGTAACCCTGCGCAGTTGAAGCTCTCTAAAGATAGGTTAATCGTGTTGCCTGCTTTATCTCATTGCCCATGCGTTACTCAGTCTACTTCACAGTGACTTTCACACCCTTCCATGCAAGCTGGAAAAATGCCTGTTCAGGTCTTCTGCCCGTTTTAAAATTAGATTGTCTTTTTGATATTGAGTTCAGTGAGCCATTTATATGTTTTTGGATGTCAGTCACATACTATTTGCAAATATTTTCTCCCATTTCAGTAGCTAATCTTTTTTTTTTTTTTTTGTCAATAGTTTCCTTTGCTGTGCAAAAGCTTTTTAAGTTTAATTAAGTCCCATTTGTTTTTGCTTTTGTTTTCTTTGCCTTAGGATGTAGATCCAAAAAAATATTGTTATGGTTTATGTGAAACTGTGTTCTGCCTTTGTTTTCTTCTAGGAGTTTTATGACTTCTGGTCTTACATTTAGGTCTTAGTCCATTTTGAGTTTATTTTTGTATATGGTGTGAGAAAATGTTCTAATTTCATTCTTTTACATGTAGCTGTCCAGTTTACTTCTCAGCACAGCTTAACAAAGAGACTGTGTTTCCCCATTGCCTGTTCTTGTCTCCTTTGTTGTAAACTGATTGGCTGTAGCTGCGTGGGCTTATTCTGGGATCTCTGTTTTGTTCCGTTGATCCACTTGTCTGTTTTTGTGCCAATACCATATTGTTTTGATTACTGTCACTTTATGCGATACTTCCAGCTCTAGTCTTTTTTTTTTTCTCAAGATGGCTGGCTATTCAGGCCCTCTTATGTTTCCATACAAATTTTAGAATTATTTGTTCTAGTTCTGTCAAAAATGTCATTGGTATCTTGATAGAGATTGCAATGAATCTGTAGTTTGCCTTGGATTGTATGGTTATTTTAACAATAATAGTTCTTCCAATCTAAGAACAAGTGTATCTTTCTACCTCTTTGTGTTGTCTTCAATTTCTTTCATCAGTGCCTTATAGTTATAGTTTTCTAAATACTGGTCTTATATCTTCTCAGGTATGTTTGTCCCTGGCTATAATGTTCTTTATGTGATGGTAAATGAAATTGTTTCCTTCATTCTCCTTTCTGATAATTTTTTGTAAGTGTCCAGAGTTCTGTGAACAGAACAGAACAATATAGAACCAGAGAGTTCTGTATCTTAACTTTGTATCCTTTAAATTTTACAAATTCATTGATGAGTTCTAGTAGTTTTTTTATGGCATCTTGAGGATTTTCTACGTATAGTATCATGTCACCTGAAAATGGAGACAGTTTTACTTCTTCCTTTCCAATATGGATTTCTTCTATTTCTTTTCTTGTCCAATTGCTGTGGCCAGGACTCCCAAAGCTATGTTGAATGAAAGTTGTGAGAGTGAGCATCTTTGTCTTGTCCCTGATCTTAGAGGAAACACTTGCAGTTTTTCACATCAAGTGTGATGTTAGCTGTGGGCTTATATGTGGCCTTTATTATGTTGAGGAAC
>SJYA01002892.1:1742718-1793658 GCA_006410615.1 Neotragus moschatus
ATGAATTTGCCCATTTCTTCTTTATTGTCCATGTTATTGGTGTATGATTGTTCATATACAGTTCTTATATTCCTTTGTGTTTCTGTGGTATACATTGTAGCTTCCCCTTTTACATTTCTGATTTTATTGATTTGGGCCCACTCTATTTTTCTTAATGAATCTAGCTAAAGGTTCATCAGTTTATTTATCTTTTGAAATAAACTCCTCTTAGTTTCATTGCTTTTTTCTATTGTTTTTGGTCTTTATTCATTTCTGCTCTAATATTTATGATTTATTTCCTTCTACTAACTTTGGGTTTTGTTTCTTCTTGTTGGTCCTCTAGGTTAAGTTTAGGTCATTTATTTAAAAATTTTCTTGTTTCCTGAGGTTGACTTGTATCACTATAAACTTCCATCTCAGACCTTCTTTCTATTGCCACATCATGTAGATTTTGTATTATCATGGTTTCATTTTCATTTGAAGGTATTTTTAAATCTCTTCTTTGATTTCTTCAGTGACTCATCAGTTGTTTAGTAGCTTGTTGTTTAGCCTCCATGTGTTTGTGGTTTTGCAGGTGTTTTTTTTTTTTTTCATGTAGTTAATTTCTAATCTTATAGTGTTTTAGTCAGAAAAGATGCTTGATACAATTTCAGAGATGAATTAATATTTACTTTGCATCTGCAGTGTGCTAGGTGTATATTTGATTTAGCTTTACAGAAAATTTTGAAGTAAATGATATTATTTATGCTCATTGGTCAAATTCAGAGTCATGAAGCTCAAGAGAGACAGAGTTGAGATTTCAACAAATATCTTCTTAACTCCATAGTCCATGCTTTTTCCTTTCTAGAAAGCCAAGGATAATAAGGAGGGATTCAACTTCCACGTTTGATGAATAAAACTGCTCTTCCCTTCCAGGTTTGAAGCTCTGTTTACTGACTTGGAACTGAGGCAGGAAGAGCTGGGCATTGCCAGCTTTGGGGCCTCTGTCACCACTATGGAAGAAATCTTCATTCGGTAAGTGAATAGAAAACTATANTTTGATGAATAAAACTGCTCTTCCCTTCCAGGTTTGAAGCTCTGTTTACTGACTTGGAACTGAGGCAGGAAGAGCTGGGCATTGCCAGCTTTGGGGCCTCTGTCACCACTATGGAAGAAATCTTCATTCGGTAAGTGAATAGAAAACTATAGATTCCAGGAATCTTAAGATTGGAAGGGTACTTAAACGTTGCCCAGTGTTTGAATCCTTTCTGTAACATCCTCACTGAATAGTCTTCTAGCCTCTGACTAGTGCTTCCAATAATAGGGATATTCATTAGTGTAGATAATATTGAATATAATATCATCCAACAAACATAATTTTAACATAAATTCCTAGGAATGAAAAGCAAAAAGTGGCATCGTATCAGTTGGGATGCTTTTGACTCTAAGTAACTGATAACCCGAACTCGACTGGTTTAGACAATTAGGAACGTTTATTATTTCATTTAAAATAGCATTGAAACATGTTTATTATTGTATGTGAAATAGATCGCCAGTCCAGGTTTGATGCATGAGACAGGGTGCTCAGGGCTGGTGCACTGGGACGACCCTGAGGTATAGGATGGGGAGGCAAGTGGGAGGGGGGGGTTCAGGATGGGGAATACATGTACACCCATGGCTGATTCATGTGAATGTATGGCAAAAACCACCACAATATTATGAAGTAATTAGCCTCCAATTAAAAGAAAAAAAAGGATTTCCCAAGGTACAGCAGCTCTGGCATTGGCTGATTCATCCACCAAGCTATTTGAAAGAAGCAGGAATGCTGGCTCAGTGCTAGGAAGGCTTTGAGAAGGCCTCCCTGGTAAACTACCCAGGCAGCCACACTGGGCCATGAACTGGCAAGGAGCCCAGGTCAGTATTATTTTATCCAGTCTGGTAATGTTTGTCTTTGAAATAGAATATGCAAGCTATTTATGAGTATATTTATGATATATTAAATTTTATATCTATCATTTTTTAAAATATAAATTTATTTATTTTAATTGGAGGCTAATTACTTTATAATACAAGATATCTATCATTTTACCTTATATTTTTTACAAGTCCTGTTGAGTCTGTATGACATTCTCTCCCTTTTATGGATTATTTTTTTCTCATTCTGTAGTTTCCTCCCTACCCCACACTAGTTGGAAACTATATATTCTTATTTTATTATTTTAATGGTAAGCCTAGATATTGAGATGCACATAAGTAATTTATCAAAGTCTCAGATGAAGTAATATCTTTACTCTGCTCCTGGAAAATATCAAGGCTTTGAAACACCTTAATTTTATTCACACACATCCTACATTACCAACTTATACATTATACTATCATTATATATTTTAATTCTCTNTTGGAAACTATATATTCTTATTTTATTATTTTAATGGTAAGCCTAGATATTGAGATGCACATAAGTAATTTATCAAAGTCTCAGATGAAGTAATATCTTTACTCTGCTCCTGGAAAATATCAAGGCTTTGAAACACCTTAATTTTATTCACACACATCCTACATTACCAACTTATACATTATACTATCATTATATATTTTAATTCTCTTTTTTAAGTCCACAAAACATTATTGTTTTATCAAAGACAATGGTCATTTAAATTCATATACATATTCATCTCTCTCTGTGTTTTTTTCCTTGTGCTTCTCAGACTTTCCTTCTGCCTGAAGTACATTCTGTCCCATGTCCTTTACTGTTTCTATGCTGGTGCCAAAGGCTCTCAGTTATTTTGGTCTGGAAATGATTTTGTTTCTCATTTTTGAAGGATATTCTCCTTATCCATTCTTTTGCATTTATTCATACTGTAGCCACATATTTTAGATGTGTTTCTTATAAATGGAATATAGTTGGAGTTTAAAAAACACTCATTTGTATATCTTTATCTTTTAAGTAGTTCTTTGTTGTTGTTGTTCAGTTGATAATTCATGTCCAACTCTTTGCGACCCCGTGTACTGCAGCACGCCAACCTCCTCTGTCCTCCAGTATCTCTTGGAGTTTGCTCAGATTCATGTTCATTGAGTCAGTGGATGCTATCTGACCATCTCATTCTCTGCTGTCCCCTTCTTTTGCCTTTAATCTTTCCCATCATCAGGGTTTTTCCTAGTGAGTAATACACTTCTAATCCATTTAGTTTTAAATCTATCATATTGTTCAGTGTCTTCTATTTATCCCTTCAATTCCATATTCTCTTATTTCCTTTCTAGTCTTTGGAATTGATTTAGGGTTTTTTTTGTGTGTTTTGTGGGGTTTTTATGCTTTATATTTTCTCCTCCGTTAGTTTAGAATTTGTACATTATCTTTCTCTTCTCTTTTTGGTTATCCTAAGATTTCAGTGTGCATTTTTAGCTTATTAAAGTGTACAATAAACTAGCACATTTACTGCATACCAGACAATGCAATGTATAGCACTCTTAAATTCCATTTGTTCCACTTTTGTTATGTGGTATTTATTCAACTATTTTAATTCTGTGTATATGTAAAAGTCTGTAGCACATTATTGTTTTTTTTGTGCAATCAGCATTCATTTAAATTTAGCACTATTTACCCTTTGCATTATTCTTACACTATTAAGCATCATTCATCCTTAAGCTTCCATCTCAGGCTATTTTCTTTCTGCCCAAACAATATCTATTTCCTTTAGTATAGATTTTCTGATCTGATGAAGTCTCAGAGTTTTTGTTTGCCTGAAAATATATTTTGGCCTCCATTTTTTAAAGAATTTTCCTTTGATACAGAATTTTACATTGTCAGGGGTTGTTTTTAACACTTCTACAATGTAATTCTAATTTCTTCTTCTTAAAACAGATTTGTTGGGGTATAATTTACATACTGTAGCATTAACCAGTAATTCATACCATATAGTTTGATAGCTTTTAGTAAATTTATGGTGGAACCATAAGCCAACATTAGAACATTTTCATCACTCCATAAAGATATTTCTTGTTCATTTGCAAATATTCCAAATATTCCTTGTTCCCATTTCTAGTCCAAGGAAGCCACTAGTCTACTCTCTGTCTTTATATATTTACCTATTATGGACATTTCATAAGAATGGAATCATTTGGATTCATATGTAGAAAATCATACAGTGTGTATTTTATATCTGGCTTCTTTCATGTAGAATAATTTTTGGAGGTTCATTCATGTTGTAGCGTGTATAATAAACACTTTGGTTTTTTATTGCTGAATAGTTCTCCATTATATGAATAGATCATTTTTGCTTATTCCTTCCATTCTATTGTCTTCTGACTTCCATATGTCCACTGAGATGTCAGCTGCTAGTATTATTATTATTCTTTTAATGCAATCTATCCTTTACCTCTGGGTGCTTTTAATATTATTTTTTCTTTCTCTTAGGTTTTCAATATTTTTACAGTGATGTGCATTTGTGTGGTTTTCTTTGTGTTCTGCTTAGGATTTTTACCGCTTTTCACATTGTGGTTTGCTGGTATTGGTTAGTTTTGGAAAATTCTCTCCTAATCTCTCTTCTGGTCCATCCTCTCTTTCCACTCTTACTGAGACAGCTATTTACACATGATTTTTCCCTTTCAGGTGTCTCGTGTCTGTTATACTCCTTTTTTTGGCTTGTATTGATTATCTATTGCTGCTAGCAAATTACTCTGAAACTTAGCAGCCTTGAAACAACAAACATTTGTTACCTCACAGTTTCTGTGGGTCAGGAGCCCAGGAGCGAGTAGGTAGGAGATTCTGGCTCAGATCTCTTTTGAGGTGGTTGGAAATGGCAACCAACTCCAATATACTTGCCTGGAGAATCCCATGGACAGAAGAACCTGTTTGGGCTACAGTCCATGAGGTCGCAAAGAGTCGGACACAACTGAGTGTCTGAGCACGAGCATGTAGTCAGGTCTCCAGCCAGGGCTGCAGTCTCTACAGGCTCACTTGGGGAAGGATCCACTTTCACGTTCACTCCTGTTGTTGCTGGCTGGCCTCAGTTGCTCATGATGTGGGCCTCCCCACCCAGGGTACTGGAGTGACCTTGTGATATGGTAGTTGGTATCCCCCACAGCGAGTGATCAGAGAAAGATGACCAGATGGAAACCATGTTCACTTTGTCACCTAATCTTGGAAGTGTCATTTAAATGACACTTTGCTATATTCTATTTACTAGAAGTTAGTCACTAGGTCCAGCTCACAGTAAAGGGGAGAATATTAGCACAAGTAACAAAGGGAAAATAAACAAGAAGAACTACATCAAAATAAAGCTTCTGTACAGNGAAACCATGTTCACTTTGTCACCTAATCTTGGAAGTGTCATTTAAATGACACTTTGCTATATTCTATTTACTAGAAGTTAGTCACTAGGTCCAGCTCACAGTAAAGGGGAGAATATTAGCACAAGTAACAAAGGGAAAATAAACAAGAAGAACTACATCAAAATAAAGCT
Organism: Neotragus moschatus; assembly: GCA_006410615.1. Lineage (NCBI taxonomy): Eukaryota > Metazoa > Chordata > Mammalia > Artiodactyla > Bovidae > Neotragus > Neotragus moschatus. The sequence goes on from SJYA01002892.1 coordinate 1,748,139, forward strand.
TCTGTACAGCAAAAGAAATGATCAACAAAATGCAAAGGCAACCTACTGAATGGGAGAAAGTGTTTGCAGACACATATATGATAAGGGGTTAGTATCTAAAATATATAAAGAATTCATACAAAATCCAATTTTTAAATAGGCAAAGGGCCTGAATAGACTTTTTTCCAAAGAAAATATTCAGATGGCCAACAGGTACATGAAAGGTATTCAGCATCACTAATCATTAGGAAAATGCAAAGCAGAACCACAGTGAGCTATCACTTCACACTCGTTGGAATGGCAGAGAGACAGGAGATGACAAGTGTTGGCAAGGATATGGAGAAAAGAGAACCCTTGTATTCTGTTGGTGAGGATGTAAATTGATATACAACCACTATAAAAAGCAATATTGAAATTTCCTCAAAAAAATTAAAAATAGAACTATCATATGATCTGGTTCCACTTTATGGGTATATATCTAAAGGAAGTGGACTCACTACCTCAAACATGTACTGCCATGTTTATTTCAGCATTATTTACAGTGGCCAAGTTGTGGAAACAACCTAAATGTCCATCCACAAGTGAATGGATAAAGAAGACATGATTGATACACACAAACACACACACACACACACACACACACACACACACACTGTTTGGCCGTAAAATTTTTTTTTAAAAGAGGAATCATGCCATTTGCAACAACATGGATGGGCCTTGAGGGCATTATGCTCAATGAAATGTCAGGCACAGAAATACAAGCACTATATGATCTCACTTAAATGTGGAATATTAAAAAAAAAAAAAATCACAGAAACAACAGATTTGTGGTTGCCAGAGGTTGGAGGCAGGCTTCCCTGATAGTTCAGTTGGTAAAGAATCTGCCTGCAGTGCAGGAGACCCCAGTTTGATTCCTGGGTTGGGAAGATCTGCTGGAGAAGGGATAGACTACCCACTCCAGTATTCTTGGGCTTCCCTTGTGGCTCTGCTGGTAAAGAATCTGCCTGCAACGTGGGAGACCTGGGTTCGATCCCTGGATTGGGAAGATTGCCTGGAGAAGGGAAAGGCTACCCACTCCAGTATTCTGGCCTGGAGAATCCCATGGACTGTATAGTCTATGAGGTCTCAAAGAGTGAATACAACTGAGCAACTTTGGCTTTCACTTTCTTCAGAGGCTGGAGGCAGGGGTGTGGTAACTGGGTGAAGGTGGTCAAAAGCTCTAACCTAACAATCACATGGTTTTGGTTCCCCTGGCAACCAGACCCCATCTCTGATGCTTTCCCAAGTCACCATGACAAAGGACACTCTTATGGCTCTCTTCACTTAGAAATTTGCAAGAGTTTTAGGAGCTCTGTTCCGGAACCAGGACAAAGAACAATCTATATTTCTTATAAATAGCAATAATCACAGAGGGAAATAATAAAACCTATTTCCTCATGATTTGGTTACATTTTACTATTATCAGTGCTCTTGAGGTTATTTTTACATCTACTTATGCTGTGTGATGGAAGCATTATGTTAACAATTTGAAATCAATACTGGTGAGAATATTTACAACATGAAAATTGATAAACACTATAAATTGGAGTTTATTTCTTTGTTGACTGTCTAGATTTAGAAAGTAATGACTGAGAAAATGTTAATAGTGTGAATTAAACTTCAAAGTATGTCCTATCTGAAGCAATTTCATTAATAGAATTTGAGGAAATACTCTTTGAGGTTTTTAAATGTGTTATTTAGTCCAATAAAAATGTTACTCACCTCGTGGATGAATAAGTGAAGTTTTGACATAACATCTCTGTTGTTTCAGTTTTGTCTTAATCATTAATGTTAATTAAAACATCAACCAGTGTTCTTGTCCAAACTACACTTAGAAAACCACACACCACTGCCTCCTTTCCACTGCCACATAAGGGCACTATCCTGTGAGTAGACCGGACCCTCTGGCCCCAGTCTAGCCTTCAGACGACTAGCCTGGCCGAGAGCTGGACTGCATCTGCAAGAGAGACCTTGAGGCAGAGCCACTCAGCTGAGCCATCCCCAAATTCTTGACCCACTGGAACTGTGTGAGATTGTAAATGCTTACTATTGTTTTAAGATGCTAAGTTTTGGGATAATCTGTGTCACAGCAATAAATAACAGTTAATTTACTGTCCTTTGCAGAACTGTACTGGAGGGAAAATGAACCAGTTTATTGAATTATATTTTTGTGACAAATTCCCAGCAATGGAATAACTAGCTCAAAGACTATGAGTAGAAGTATGTTTTTGACCTCATACTTTGCTGAATTTTACCCTGAGCAGGGGTTCTGCAAACTTTTTTCTAAAGGGTCAGATAGTATATACTTTAGGCTGTGTAGGCTTGGTCGCATAATCAAGGGTATTGTGTTGTTGTTATTCAGTTACTGAGTTGTGTGTGACTCTTTGCAACTCCATGGACTGCAGCACGCCAGGTTTTCCTTGTCCTTCACTATGTCCTGGAGTTTGCTCAGACTCATGTCCATTGAGTTGGTGATGCTATCCAGCCATTTCATCCTCTGCTGCCCCCTTCTCCTTTTGCCTTCAATCTTCCCCAGCATCAGGGTCTTTTCTAATGAGTCGGGTCTTTTCTAATGAGTCGGCTCTTTGCATCAGATGGCCAAAGTATTACAGCTTTGGAAAATACTTTAGGCTGTGTAGGAGTGGTCACGTAACAGGGGTATTATGTAGGCACTTAATTAACCATGTAACAGCAATTTACAAATGTGAAATCCTTTCTGAGCTCATCCCATACCAAAACAAACCTTGGGCTGGATTTGGCCCACTGGCCATAGTTTACAAACCCCAGACCTGGAGTGTCAGAAACACTGCATTTTATAATTTATAGTTTTTTGCTCATAAAATACATATTAAGTGATATTATATTTTTGTTTTAATTTGTGTGTGGTATCTTTTAAGGAAAATAAGGAAGTCTATTCAAGCTAGTGTTGCCTCAGTTATTTGGAGAAGCCATTGGTCAGTTAATTCAGTTGTTAGTTCCTTTTTAAGCCTTTTCTAGCCAGTATACACTTGCCAACAGTATGTAATCTTGGTGTGGCTTTTTTTCTCCTCATTGTTTTGTGTCCTAACTTATTTTTTTCATATCTTACGTGACTTTCATTCTTTAAATCTGAACAAAATGGAATGTGTTGTGATTTTGAGAATTCTCATTTCTTTGTGTTTTTGGTTTGGTTTAGGGTTAATAAGCTGATGGATTCCGACATAGACTTGCAGATCATCAAGCTTCCCTCCTTCCATTCTCATCCGCTGGTGAGCAGAGTTCCTGTCAACAGGATTAGACGCCTTCATTCAAGGATTTTCTCAATACCATCTGGCCTACCCATCCATCCTAACACTGGGGTGAGCAGATACATCAAATGCAGGAAGCAGGTTTTTGTTTCGTTCCTGGAATCATGATATTATTCTGTCAAGACATGAATGTCAACCTTTAATAGGGGCTTAAGAAAAACTGCAGATTTTAGACATAAAAGATTGGCTCTGCTGGATTTCAGGAATACCGTGCTCTTTGCTCCAGTTGAAAATCAGAATGCTGGTGTTTTCTGACCAGGATCAACCCAATGAAAGGAAATATCAGAAAAGCTCATAGAAAGGGTGTGGCCATTTCTTTCACCAGAAAAAAGACAGAGTAAAAGCACTAAATCGAGCTTCCCTGGTAGCTCCGTGGTGAAGAGCCCATCTGCCAGCACGGGATCCCTGACGCGGGAAGATCCCCACATGCTGTGGAGAGACTAAGTCTGAGCACCGCAGCTACTGAGCCTGCACTCTAGAGCTTGGAGGCTGCAACTACTGAAGCTCAAGTGCTCTAGAGCCCATGCTTGGCAACAAGAGAGGCCACTGCAGTGGGAAATCCATGTGCCACAGCTAGAGAAGGGCCCCAGCTCTCCTCAACTGGAGAAAGGCCCACACAGCAGCAAGACCCAGCACAGCCAAAAACAAATAGTTAAGCATTAAAAGAAAAAAGAAATCAGGAGACTTAGCTTTTAAAAAAAGCATTAAATCTGCTGTCCAAAAAGCATATTTAACCTTTTTTTCAGTCTTTCATTATGAAACAGATCATGCATGGTACCACCTGGAATTTAAAATTTTTAAGATTTTTTTTTTTATGTGGATCATTTTTTTAATTCTTTACTGAATTTGCTCTGTTTTCTATTTTGGTTTTTTGGACACGAGGTGCGTGGGATCTCAGCTCCCTCACCAGGGTTTGAACCTGCACTCCTTGCATTGGAAGGTGAAGTTTTAATCACTGGACCACTTGGGAAATCCTTAATTTGAAAAAAACAAATTCTTATGGAATACATGGACAACCTGTATTTCATACAGGTTTTAATGCTTAAAAAAGAATGTTGATATACATTTTATATAGTCATCTTGATTTAGCTATCTATGAAGTGTATTACAAAATAATCAGATTGGTTTTCTTGGATTGCATGCATGCATGCTCAATCACTTAGTCGTGTCTGACTCTTTTGTGACCTCATGGACTGGAGCCCACCAGGCTTCTCTGTCCATGGAATTTCCCAGACAAGAATACCGAAGTGGGTTGCCATTTCCTCCTCCAGGGGGTCTTCCTGACCCAGAGATCAAACCTGTGTCTCCTGCATTAGCAGACAGGTTCCTTTCCACTGAGCCACCAGGGAGCCCTTTCATGGGTTAATGAAGAGGACTCACTGTTTCTTAGTCTTAAATCAGCTGTTCAAGAGGAAGCTGCCATCCATGGAGCCTCTAGTTGGAAGGGGTTTGGGGGGTTATCTAGACCAGTGCCTGTCCTACACAGGAGGCTCTTTTCCAACCCCAGGAAGGATCTATCTAGCCTGTACTTGGCCAAGCTTTGCTTTTGGAAATAACTCTAGAACCTTCCCAGGAAGTATTTCTCAGAATGCCACCTCCGGCAGGGTGATAGCGATGCCTTTTGGTGAATGCTTGAGAGGAAGGAGCTTCAAATCCAAATGTGGGAGACAAGTGGGTGCTTGGGAGAGACTTTCTGGGGTGTTTTGGTATTTGGTATTTGGGAAACCTGAGGCTTGAAGGCCCCAGCCTACCCTGCTAGTGCAGCGCCAGTGAAAGAGAAGCTGATGGGAGCCTGTGGCGCTGACCTCCACAGCCGCCACCTCTGGGCCCAAGGCTGGATCTTGGGATCCTGGTGCCTGCATGCTTCGATATTCGCTGTCGAAGCCCAGGGACCGCTCTGCGCATGGCCTGCATCCTTCCACAGGTGCATGTGTAGGTGCGTTACTAGAAGTGCAGTCTCTTCTCTTTGACTGTGTGGATGTCAAATTAAATTCATGCATTCAGCTCATTTGTTTTCTAAAAAAGTAATATCAAATCAAAATGCCAGCAAGCAATGGCGTTTCCCTCCCCCTATATCCTCATCAACATAAAATTTTTGCTAATCTGACAGGTAAAAAACAGTGTATCATGTTTACATTTGGTGTCAGTTTAGACTTCTCTTTCAAACTCCAATTTGTGCCTTCTTTTTCTGCCATTAAATGTTAATCTAGTAATTAAGTCAAACAATTTTAATTTGAAGCAATTTTTGACACAATCAAAATGTTAGACATAATATGAGAGAATACAGTTGAACATGAGCCACTTCACTGCCTGCCAGCTCCTACCTGTGACTGTGTTAATGGTATGTCCTTCTTTTTTAAATTGTAGTTCAGCCTTCTCTGCCAACAATTCTATGCCATGTTCTTGAAAAGGGCTACCTATTCTTGGCGCAACTGGATCATGATGCTGTCAATACAGATCCTGGTGCCTCTGGTCATTCTTAGCATCAGCCTCTCATTCCTCAACTTCAATATAAGCATGGACAACAGCCCGTTAGAGCTGACCCTAAAATCATATGGTCAAACTATTGTTCCATTCTACATTTCTCCGAACTCCAGGCTGGGTCCACAGCTTCTAGACCATCTGACAGATGTGCTTATGGCTGAGGACCAGAATCCTCTGGAGCTGCAAAGTAAGTACCAGTCCCAGGAAAACGGGGCAGGAAGCAGGCCCACTGCTCCCGGCAGTGAAGCCATATGCTTCCAGGCTACATGATGCTCTCTGAAGTCAGAGTGTGTGGCTAGAAGGCCCTTCTAGGGAAGGCCATAGAAGGTGGGGTTAGTCCTCTAAGAGAGCCAAGTCCTTGCTTCTGAGATAGGCTATCAGTGGAGAAATGGACTGTTTATCGATCCTGAGAGACCCGGACTGAAAGACTTCCACATTGTTGTCCTGGTGAGCAGGAGCCAGGGATAGTGATGTGGAAGCCATGGCACTCTCATCTCTCATTGTAAGTTTTGTATAATTATTTGATTTTTAAAATTATATTGATGTGTCATTTTAATTTAAAATGAAAATTTTAAGGATATATTTTTAGTAAAGTACAAGAGATCAGCTGCAGAAATGGTTGGGATTGTATGCCTTTCCTCTCCCAACCTTGGTTTCCTTACATTGTCACTGGAGGGTCCCCCGGGGAGTGCTCATCAAAGGTGCTTCTCACTGCAACACTGGCACTCAGTAACCCTCAGCCACCAGTACAGTGATCATTCCAGCGTAAAAATTCCAGGGTTCTTGGTCAGTCAGCCTGTGTGCTACAAGTGTGGTGATGAACAGCTCTCAGAGAGCTCCCAGCCCAGAGGTCTTGTGGATAAGCAGTAATACAGAGGAACAGTCCGTGATGGTCACATAGACATAGTTCAGCCTCAAAGGGTCAGAGGGCGCGCCTAAGTTCAGAGCCTGTGGTGTGAATGGGGGCTGCACAGCAGGGAAGCCTGAAAGATGCCTGGACAAGACTTCACTGCTGCTCCAGTCAATGAAAGGAAAACTTTCTTGAGGCCCCAGGCCTGAGGGGCTCAGGCAGGAGGCAGCCCTGTGGGCCAAGTAGATGACTGGAGGTCAGGGCACCGCCATGACAGGAGGACCTCACAGGGGATGTGTGTGGGGCTTGGTGAGGAGAGAGACGTTCAGGAGGAGCCGTGGTCCTCCCTGCCTCACGAGGCCTGGTGTGACCCGCTCAGTGGTCTGTTTTCTTCCAGGCCCAGTGGAAGCATTCCTTCTGAAAAAGTTAGAGGAGGAGCCCGAGGTCTTTGACCAGAACTACCTGGTAGCCATTTCTTTTGACGACGTGGGGAACCACACCATCGTGACAGCACTGTTCAATAACCAGGCGTACCATTCCACAGCCCAGGTGCTGGCGTTGGTGGATAACATCCTCTTCAAGTTGCTTTCTGGGCCCAGGGCATCCATAACGGTACTGAACCACCCTCAGCCTCAGTCGAGCATGGAGACCGCGGAGGACATCTTGTATGAGTATGTGCAGCTTTCCTTCCTCCTCGCTAAGCTTCTCCCTTAACTGCCAGCTTCATCCCTTTTTATCTCTTTAATTACAAATTGTTATTTTGGAATATGGTTACTTTGACCGGTTCTACTTAAATGACTGCCTCTCTCTTTATATCCTGCCTTTGACAGAGGCCCTAAAGGACATTTTCTTGTCATCAACCTGCTTTTTGGAATGGCTTTCCTTTCGAGTTCCTTTTCCATCTTGACAGTTAAGGAGAGAGGCATCAAGGCCAAGCAGGTCCAGTTCATCAGCGGCGTCCGTGTGGCTACATTCTGGCTCTCGTCTCTGCTATGGGACCTCCTGTCCTTCCTTGTCCCCAGCCTGCTGCTGCTGGTGAGCTGCATTGTGAGGGGCCCCTCCCCTCAACCCCCTGTATCCAGGGGACTGGCCTTGGGGCCCCTCCAAAGAACCGGGACCCAAGCAGAAGTCTAGGCTGGCAGCTTTGCCCCAGATGGGCCACATGGCTGTGAACGCAGCTTCCTCGCTGACCCTCAGTAAAAGGTGATTCCCCTCCCCGCGCCATTAGGAGCAGGGGGCTGGCTCTGGGGTCTCTAGGTGGTGACTTCCCCAGAGCTGCTACCTCAGGCTGATAAGACAGTGCCCTGGGGACAGGTGTTTACATTCCAGAAGTAGCCCACCGGGCACTGAGGGGTACAGCCTGGAGCACGTCCTCCCTGGTTCTGCCTCTGTGCTCCTCGTCTCACTGCACTGGTGTCCCCTGAGTCCTGCCAACACCTTGTTTACTTTATGAAGAATAAGTTGAGATTATCGTATCCTTTCTCTCATGCTTAGGGCTGAGTCTTAGTGACTTTTCCAAATTCTGCCCCACTTTCCCCAGGTGGTGTTTCTATTCTACAACGAGGAGGCTTTTACAGACAAGGAGAACGTCCCAGCTGTCTTCTTGATGCTGATGCTCTATGCCTGGGCCATCATCCCCTTCATCTACCTGACCAGCTTCTGCTTTGACAATGCGGGGAACGCCTGTGTCAAACTCATCATCATGCTGACCTTTCTGAGCATTGGCCCCTTTGTTCTTGTCTCGATCACAAGTGAGAAAGGTGAGGCCCATCAGGTCTACACATCACAGGTAGATGTGACTTCCCTCTGGCAGCCACACAAGACGTGCATGTGAGAACACGTGTCTGCAGGGGCCTGTGTGAGGCTCTTCTCAGCAGTGGTCATTGGAAGAGCCCCAAACCGTCAGTGTTGTAGACATGCACCCCCCCGGGGGACAGACACTCAGCACAGGCCACAGTGCAGACAGAAGGCACACCTGGTGCTGCTTGGACGACGCAGCCCTGAGCTCGGGGAGACCAGAGGGGACCTGGAGCGATGGGGACAGCCGTATTGTGACTGAGATGTTGATTACATGGGCAAAAATACTTGTCAGAATCATCAAACTATCCACTGGTGATCACGCACTTCACTGAAACAGACTACTCCTCAGTTTGAGAGAAGGTACTAAGAGACTTCTGTAGAATTCCATGAAGAGGAAAAACTTTGGAAACAAGAAAGATCTGATTGGCAAAATAAGAATTTAGCAGAGGGGTTCGAAAATAAAGGCAATGAATTTTCCAGAAAGTAGAACAAAAAGTTAAGAGAAATAGAGAAGTTGAGAGAAAAGGTAGGTAATGTGACAGGAAATGCAGGAGATGCTATTTGTATTCAATCAATAAGCCTTCCAGAAAGAGAAAAGAGGAAATCAGGTTGAGGAAACTACCCAAGAAACAAAACTAAATTTCCCAGAGTTGAAAAAAGCAGACTTTAAGATTGAAAGGATTTATCAAATGTCCAACACTGACTGAAGAGAGACCCAAACACTTCCTGAAAGACAGGGGTTTCTCTACTGAGTTCTGTCGTCAGGCAGATGGAGGGACAACTTCAGGCGGGCAACAGCAATTGAACCCATACCCCACTTTCTTGGAAAGTTAGTCAAGGATCTCGGCCAACAAAGTGCAGGAGTAAAGCGAAGGAGGAAGAAAGCACAAGAGCCAGAAGTGGATGTATCCCACCCGGGAGTGTGGCAAAGGAGACTCCTCTGCCGGACGACTAGGTAGGGGTGGTTTGTGGCCTCTCCTCCGTCCTCAGCCAGGGCTAGAGTAGGACCAGCAGAGAAAGAAGGAAGGCAGGCAGGTGAATAAGCAGGAGCTGCAAATACCTGTCCCTGCGATCACATGTGGGATTGTCGAGCACTCCTCTCTTGGGCGTCAGAAGACGGTCACTGACCCGGGAGGGTCTGGGAGCCACTGTGGCTGGCTGTTCACCCCAGGCAGGGCTCTCAAGACTGCCTTGCAGTTAAGTCTGTCTCTATCCCACCCAGGAGCCACAGAGCTGAGTTGGGGCAGTTTTCCCACCCCCATCTACTTCAGTCTCCAGGGTAGATTTCCACATTTAGATGTCTACAGAGAGAGCGTTAAGAGGACACGAGCCACTGTGCCTCTTCCCCTCTGCAACTACCCACTGGGGCCTGGTCTCCGCAGGTGCGACTGTCTGATCACCAGAGCTATGGCCCTGACGCCTTAGCCACAATGTGGAGCCACAACTTTCAAGCTGTGCCCACCAAATGGTGCTTCCATCCCTACAGGTGGACCCCATGGTTCTGCTGCTCAGTTACTGAGTCCTGGTCCAGAATATGTTGGTCTGGAGACCTCACAACCAAGTTCAGCTCCCTGTACATCACAGTGGCCTCCACTGACAGGAATTTCATAAATTGATCCCCTAAAGCTGTACTACTCTAAATCCAAGCCCTGAGAGTAGAGTCTGTTTTCATATGAAGAGTCTGTGCAGCCTCTCTTCGGGGAGTCTGAAGAAAGTCACATGTCCTCCGGCTGTCTTCCTTGCAGACCCCCCTGATTTGGAGCGGGTGGTGTAGCCAGTCATGAAGCCTGAAATGAAAGCTCTAATCCCACCTCCTTGTTGGTGAAGATGTGTTGTGGTTTGTGCAGGGTGGCACCTGGTGGCACATGGAGTGGCCTGGGGTTGGCACCAAGCAGCCTGTGGGGTGGGAGAGGGCTGTAACCACAGCCCCATTGCAGGTCCGTTCCCACGCAGCACACCAAGTTCACCCTCTTACAGATTAATTTGCTTATGAGTAGCATGGTTATTTCGCAGAGCAGTTGTGTTTATTTGTTATAAATATTTAAAATATTTTAAATATACCAAGGGTTATTTATAACCTTGCTTGTTATTTCTTCACTTTTCGATATAAGATAAAAATTGGCTTCTCTAGTCTCTAAGAGGCCCCAGTTTCTGTATTTGTTTTAGGACCAGACAACTTACTGGCCTCTCCTCTATTTCTAATTGAAGTATAGTTGTTTCACAATGTGTTAATTTTTGCTGTACAGAAAAGTGACTTAGTGATTTACACATCTACGCATTCTTTGCCATCATGGTTTCTCAGGGGGTATCGGCTGCAGGGCCCCATTGTGTGCAGCCGGGCTTGGTGCTCATGCGTCCTGTGCGCAACATGCGTCCGCCAAGCCCGGCTTGCTGCCCCACCCCGCCCCCTGCCCTTTGGTGGCCGCGAGCGTGTTCTTTGGGTCCTTGAGTCTGTTTTCTTTTCTTCTTTCTTTTTGCCACAAAGCTTGTGGGATCTTAGTTCCCTGACCAGGGATGGAACCCATGCCCCTTGCATTGGAAGCACAGAGTTCTAACCACAGGACCTCTTTGGTTGATTCTTGTGGCTTTTCTAGGTATGTGATAATGTACAGCATCTGCAAATAATGGTGATTTTGTCTCCACAAACTGTCCACACAGCAACTGTGTTCTCCTTATCTACTTGTAAGATGACACTCTAATAAATTCAAAGCTGGTGCCCCAGGCTTTCCTCTTTGGCCCTAACTCATTTGTAAGCCTCCAGCCTTCAAAGCCACGACTTCCAGAAGTGCATCCCCTACTGTAGCCATGCCGCGCTGATTTTCTCAAACACAGCAAGCTCTTTCTGACTTGCCTGCATAAACAGTTGGAATAGAAGTAAAATAACCTCAGGAAGCGCTGCGAAAGAAAAATAGTTACAGCTTAGAGGCTGGGTGACTGCCTCAGAAGAGGGAATACTAGGAGTCAGGGAAAACCTGATTTCTGGTCTTGGGCCCCGGAGTGTGATGAGCAGAGATAGATACAGCCACAGGTAAAACGAACAAACCCTTCATAGAGGAGAAGAGGCCCAGTGGGCCTAGAGAGTCGCTGGGGGATGTACCCGCTTCTTCCTGAAAGAAGGGTTAATATTTTCTGTTCCCCTCACAGAACTTGGCTACACAGCGATCTCAGAGTCCCTGGATAACACGTTCCTACTGCTTCCAGGCCATTGCCTAGGGATGGCTTTGTCCAACTTGTACTACAACTTTGAACTGCAGAAGTTTTGCAAGGTCAAGAGCTTGGACCAGATTGAGTGCAGTAAAGTTTGTGAGTATGACAAACAGACTTTTGTTATTTACATTTTTTTTTAATTTTTAAGCTTTACAATGTTGTGTTGGTTTCTGTGTTAATTACATTTTTATTAAGATATAATTCATATAAAATTCACCCTTTTATAAGGTATACAATTCATTGGTTTTTGGGATATTCACAAGGTTGTGCAACCATCACCACCATCTAATTCCAGAACATTCTTGTCACCTGGAATAAAGAAATGTTCCATCCATTAATAGTCACTTCCCATTCTCTTTTCCCCCAAGCATTTGACAGCCAATAATCTACTTTCTGTCTCTATGGATTGGCCTGTTCTGGGCATTTCTTGTAAATGGAATCACCATGTGACCTTTCGTATCTGGCTTCTTTCACTTACAACAGTATTTGTAAGGTTCATCCAGGTTGTGGCATGCATCTCTACTTTGTTCCTTGTTATGGCTGAATAATATTCCATTGTATGGATGGACTACTGTTTGTTTATCCACTCATCAGCTGATGGACATTTGGATTGTTTCTACGTTTTGGCTATTATGAATAATGCTGCCATGGACATTCACATACAAATTTTTGTGTGAACCAGTTTTCAGTTCTTTTGAGCATATACTTAGGAGTGGGTTTGCTTATGACTATGTTTAGCTTTTTCAGGAAGCACCAAACTATTTTCCACAGTGGCTGCACCATTTTACATTTCACCAGCAACATGTGAGGGTTCCAATTTGTCTACGTCCTTTCCAACACCTTTTAAAATTAGTTATTTTCTTTAAATGTGGAAAAACGTGAAGTTTACCATTTTAACCATTTTTAAGTGTGCAGTTCTTTGGCATTAAATACATTCACATTGCTGTGCCATCACCACCATCCTCCAGAACTTTCTTCAACTTGCAGAACTGAAATTCTGAACCCACGAAACACTAACGGCCCCACCCCAGCCTCTAGCGACTACCATTCCACTCTCTGAGTTGGGCTACTCTAGTTGCCTCACATGAAACATTTAATTCGTTTCTCATTTCCTCTTGGGTATATTCAATAGCTATTTTCTTTGTGGTTACCATGGAAATTGCATTTTAACATCCTTAAGTTAACATTCTAATTTGAATTTGTATCAGCTTAACTTCAACAATATAGAAAAACTGCTCTTATGCAGCCCTGTTCCCAGTCCCTTTTAATTATTGATGTCACAAGACCTCTTTATCCACTGTGTACCTGGAACCATAGACTCATTGTTGTTTTTTTATGCATCAGTTTCTTAAGTTACACAGAAAACAAAAGTGGAGTTACAAACAGAGTTACCACAATACTAGCCATTATAACTTCCAGGTATCTGCTTTTGCAAGAGATCTGTATCAGTTTGATCTGTATGTCCTGATTGGAGAAGGCAATGGCACCCCACTCCAGTACTCTTGCCTGGAAAATCCCATGGACGTAGGAGCCTGGTGGACTGCAGTCCATGGGGTCGTGAAGAGTCGGACATGACTGAATGACCATTTTCATTTTTCACTTTCATGCATTGGAGAAGGAAATGGCAACTCCAGTGTTCTTGCCTGGAGAATCCCAGGGACGGGGGAGACTGGCGGGCTGCCGTCTATGGGGTCACACAGAGTCGGACACGACTGAAGTGACTTAGCGGCAGCAGTGTGTCCTGATATGGCCAATGTCTGTTGTATATGCGAAACAAAACAACCTCCTTCTATCAGATCTAATCCCTTGAATTTGTTGGTCACTTACACTGTATAATCGTAAGGGATTTGATTTAGGTCTTACCTGAATGATCTAATCAAAACTGTAAGGAATCTGATTTAGGTCCCTACTTTCTTCAGTTTAAGTCTGAGTTTGGCAATAAGGAGTTCATGGCAATGAGGCAAAGGAGAAAAGGAAACATATACCCATTTGAATTCAGAGTTCCAAAGAATAGCAAGGAGAGATAAGAAAGCTTTCCTCAGTGAGCAATGCAAAGAAATAGAGGAAAACAATAGGATGGGAAATACTAGAGATCTCTTCAAGAAAATTAGAGATATCAACGGAATATTTCNATGCAGGATACAGGATGCTCAGGGCTGGTGCACTGGGATGACCCAGAGGGATGGGATGGGGAGGGAGGTAGGGGGGTGGTTCAGGATGGGGAATGCATGTACACCTGTGGCAGATTCATGTCAATGTATGGCAAAACCAATACATTATTGACAAGCAATTAGCCTCCATAAAATAAATAAATTTATATTTAAAAAAATAGCCCCCAGAAACCAGCTCAGGCAACATCAAAGTGGTTTTCTTTGCTTTGAGGAAAGCAGGGAAGAGGCTTATCTTAGAGAACTATGTTCTCAGTGTGCAGGGGCAGGAAGAGAGAAAATCTCCTGAGCCCACTGGGAGCAGCAGCTGGGATGAGAAGGCAGATCCCAGCCTGGATACCTCGGAGTCCTGGAGCCCTGGGGGCAGAACTGGAGTGCAGCTGACAACTCCGGGCTGCTGGCTCCAGGCCTCCTCACTGGGTGTCCTGTCTTCTGTCTTGGCTATCTCAGGTCTATTCCAGGAAGGTGCCTCCATTGGCTGTGAACAAGGTTTCCTTCACTGTTCAAGCAGAGGAGTGCTTTGGTCTTCTTGGCCTCAATGGAGCTGGGAAAACTACCATTTTCAAGATATTGACTGGGGAAGAGTCTATCACCTCTGGGGATGCCTTTGTCAACAGCATCAGTGTCAGCTCTGACTTGAGGAAGGTAGGCAGTGACCTGGGACAAGGGGGCATGAACCTAGGGGTGGTGTGGGTGTATCAGGAACAGGGTCCCCTGAAATAACACCTGTGGGTGTTACAGAGGGTTGGGGACAGGGAACTGGGATGAAACCCATCTTTGAAAATTCCAAGTGTCAGGTTTATCTCTGACTCCCAAATCCATAGCTCCTTCCTGGACCTCTTCTCTGAGCTCCAGATTGTATGTCAAGCTACTTACTCAACATTGCCTTGAAAATGTCCCTGAAACCCAAGGCATCTCAAGCCCAGTGGACCCACAAAGCCATCAGCTGTCCCCACAAACCTACGTCTCTTCCCCCCTCCCCCTGTGCTCCTTGGAGGAGTGAGTGGCCCCATCTACCGCTGTCCCAGGCACCACTCAGGACACCCAGCCGGCAGCCATGGTCCATGGATGCTCCCTCCCAATGAGCCCTGGAATCTGTCCTCCCTGACTATGCCCACTGCACTTCCCGAGCCAAGGCCACTCCTAACTTTCAACCTCAGCTTCCTTGCCTTCTTTGAAGCATTTCTTAACGCAGGCCTTTCCTTCACACTCTAGCTTTCCTTTGTTTGCTCCTATAGCTTCCCTTTTCTTCTGGCTCTTCTCTCACTGACACTTCTTCCTTAGACTCCTGTGGTGGATCTTCTTCCTCTAGCCCATTAAACTGCACTGCTTCCCAGGGCCGTAGCATCAGCCCACCATCTTTGTCCTTCCACACACACTGTCCCCACCCCACCCCCAATCTCATTCCTTATGCTAACTCCCATTATCTTCTGTTTGCGGATGGCTCCCAAGTAGCAACACCCTCAGCCCAATCACAGTCCTGTGTTTCAGACCTGCATATACATCCCTTCTAAACAGCTTGATTCAGACATAGTCAAATTTAGTATATATCCCTCACACCTGACCTTCTTCTTGCAGTCTACTTCCATTATTGGCACCAATTCAGTGAAACAATTTTTGAATGCCTAGTGTATGCCAACAGTTGTGTAAACCCAGTGACTCTCACTTGCAAGGAGCTTATGATCATGAGAACCAGCCGTTGCCATGCAGTGACTTAAGTGTAATGATGGTGGGGGAGTGGGGTCAGTATACAGTGGATTCAATGACAGGCATACGAGGAGACCAAACTACAGGGGCCTAACTGAAGCTGTGCCATTCACAGCGTGCACTGTACTAGCTTTACTGCCCATGACCAACATAAAGTTTAGAGAGAAGGCAGAAGAATCAACATGGGCTAGTTCCAGAATCTGTGCTTGTAATTATTACTGTCTGTCACCTTTTAGCATACACTGCTTGACCGAACAACCATAACCAGTATAAGCACCTCATGGCTAGGAGCCATTTACTATTAATTTTAATTTTTATTATTTTAGAAATTATGGACAAGCCTTTTGGTAATGGCAAATCAGGTAACTCTAATCCCTTTCCTGGTGGTCATTAATAACTAGAAAAATAGGACCAAATTTTGGAAACATGTCTTTGAAGGATTCAGAGAACTAAAAGATAGTGAAGACTTATGAGCCAAGAGGTAGGGGAAGACAGGGACCCAAGGAAGTGGCCCATTCAAGTCCGGGTTGCTGAGATCTGAATATTTTTTGCCCTTAGTTTTGAATTGGCCTGCACTGGAGTCCAGGATGAGCCTTTTGGAGGATAGGGAGGCCTGATGCAAGCATCCTTTCCTTGAGTCAGGACCCTGGAGGGCTGCATCCCAGGTGTAGGGATGAACTGTACTTAGACAAGTTCATACAAAACAACCTGGACTCTTATAGGTCCCTGAAATGGAACTGATGTGACTCTAAACCACCAGTGCTCTCAGTTGCTGGGCAGGAGCAAATGTCAGGAGAAGCTGGTAGAAGAGGCTCACATCCTAGGCCTCAAATGATTTCTGCAAACAACTTGAAATGCAAGGTTTGGTGCACATTAAAAAGATAACAATAATCACGCACATGTACCTAAACAACAACTCCTCCCCACACACAAAAAAATAATTTAGAACGAAGCACGGAGAATCAAAGTGTAGAAAAAAATATACAGAAGAAGATAAGAGACATTGTGATATACCTTCAAGACAGCCCCTAGTAGCCCTCCTGAGATTTACACCCTTAAGAAGATCACCCCATGGCGATCTCATGGGAACTCATGTACACCTGAGATGGAAAAAAAATAANACGAAGCACGGAGAATCAAAGTGTAGAAAAAAATATACAGAAGAAGATAAGAGACATTGTGATATACCTTCAAGACAGCCCCTAGTAGCCCTCCTGAGATTTACACCCTTAAGAAGATCACCCCATGGCGATCTCATGGGAACTCATGTACACCTGAGATGGAAAAAAAATAAAATAAAAAATATACATATAAAAAAAAAAGAAGATCACTCCAGATTGTACCAGGGTTGGTCTGTGTGACTGACAGAATACTGTGGAAGAAGTGGTATGTCACTTTTGAGACTGGGTCATGAGGGACACTGTAGCTTCTCTTTTGGGTATATGCCCCTTCACACCACTCACTCTGGGGAAGACTAATGGCCATGTCATGAAGACACTCAGGCAGCCCTGTGGATCATAAAAAATAATCAGTGTAATAGGAGACAAAGTGAGAGAGAAAAAGGAGTATAGCGCACATGGGACGAGTGGATAGCCTCAACAAGATGGTAGATTCAAATCCAGTTACATTGGTAATTACATTACATACAAATGAATGAAAGACTTCAATTGGAAGATTGAGATTATTAGAGAAGATACTCTAAGGTTAGAACAGAGGTACCATATGACCCCGCAGTTTCACTTGTAGGTATATAGATCCAAGAGAACTAAAAAACTGTTAATACATTCACACAAAAATTTGTACCCGAATGTTCATAGCAGCATTTTTCACAGTAGCGAAAAGGTAGAATCAACCCTAATGTCCACCAACAAACAGACGAATGGATAAACAAAATGTGATCTATCCATGCGCAAGGATATCATTCAACCATAGAAAAGGAGGGAAGCACTGACATACGCTGCACTACGCGTGGACCTTAAACACGGGATGCAGAGTGCTAGAAGCAGATCACAGACGGGCATGGACTGTGCAATTCCGCGTATAGGAAACACCCAGAACAGGCAAGTCCGTGCTGACAAGCAAGTCAATGGGTGCCAGGGCTTGGGCGTTCTGGGGAAAATGGGGAGTAACTTTTTATGGATTTGAGGTTTCTCTGGGGAAGAGCGATGCCATGTTATAAAATTGACTGTGATCATGGACCACCAGTGTGAACATACTAAAAGCCACTGAACTAAACACATTTAATGGGTGAATTGTATGATATGTGAATTATATCTCAATAAGCTGTTACCGAAAAAAAGGAAGAAGGAACGAACAAGCAAAGGAATAAAAGACATGACAAGACAGGGTGAGGCCAGGTGGTCATGACAGACCCACCCACTAGCCTTATCATCACCAGTCATCCATCCAGCTTATTGAAGCTCACTGAGAGGCAAGTACAAACCTGCTCTGTAAACTCAGATGAAAAGGAATGTTACATTTCTTTGTATTATTTAAAATCAAGCAGCATCTGCCTACAAGACCCTCCTCCTGTCTGGCAAGAAATTGGATTTCACTCTTCTTGGAATCTGTCTGCACATCACCTCCTGGAAATTTGTGAAAATTCATGGTAGGAAATATAGTTCAACATGCTCCTCTCTTCACTTTCTCCTAGAAATCCCACATGGATTAATTTCATTAGCAAGCTCAAATCTACATCCTTGCTCTCTTCCTTTGTGAGCTTTCTGCTTAGCACCCTTTACATGTGCAAATATTTTTAAACATTCTTTCACATTTCCTACAATATATTCTTATCACATGTGAAGAGCCGACTCATTGGAAAAGATCCTGATGCTGGGAAAGACTGAGAGCAGGAGAAGGGGGCAACAGAGGATGAGGTAGTTGGATGGCATCACAGACTCAGTGGACATGAGTTTGAGCAAACTCTGGGAGGTAGTGAAGGACAGGGAAGCCTGGCGTGCTGCAGCCCATGGAGTCGTAAAGAGCCGGACACGATTTAGCAACTGAACAGCAACAACAATTCTTTTCAGAATCTGCTGATATGCCAAAAGTCAGCAGTGACTTTTGAATGTCCACATGCATTTCTGTCAAAATCATTCACTGTCTCAGAATCGTTCGGCTCCACTGTGGGACTTTCCCTGGTCTGTGGGGCCTCCGTGCTCTGAGCAGGGCTCTGTGGCCATCCTATGGCAGTAGGCTTACTCCAGACTCAGGTGTGTAAGAAACAGCACATTCCTTCATTTTCTTTGCATCAAATTATAACATTTTCAAGTCTTCTATCCAAAAATTTGTTCACAAAGCTGAAAGCCTTTATAGACCAACACTGGAGGTAAAGTTGAAATAATGATTGAATATCTACCCTTTCTTAAAAGAGTCCAGGCTGAAAGGGATTGATGGACAAGTCTACCAACCACCACCAAGCAGTTATTTCCTTCTTGTATACCTCTTCCAAATCACTGGTGAGAAGATGGGGTGCTACCCAATCTGAAGTGAAAATCAGACAGTGTCCAACATGAGCGATAGGCCAACTTCATATAAGAACATAAAACCTTAAGTAAAATATTTAGATAGCTGAGAAAAGAAGAGAAAGGCAAAGGAGAAAAGGAAAGATACACCCATTTGAATGCATAGTTCCAAGTGCAAGGAGAGAGAGGAAAGCCTTCCTCAGTGAGCAAAGCAAAGAAATAGAGGAAAACAATAGGACGGGAAATACTAGTGACCTCATCAAGAAAATTAGAGATACTGAGGGAACATTTCGTCCAAAGATGGGCACAATAAAGGACAGAAACCATATGGACCTAACAGAAGCAGAAGATATTAAGAAAAGGTTGCAAGAATACATGGAAAAACTATACAAAAAAGATCTTGATGACCCTTGTTAACTACAATGATCACTCACCTAGAGCCAGACATCCTGGAGTCTGAAGTCAAGTGGGCCTTAGGAAGCATCACTACAAACAAAGCTAGCAGAGGTGATGGAATTCCAGCTGAGCTATTTCAAGTCCTAAAAGATGGTGCTGTGAAAGTGCTGCACTCAACAGGCCAGCAAATTTGGAAAACTCAGCAGTGGCCACAGGACTAGAAAAGGTCGGTTTTCATTCTAATCCCAAAGAAAGGCAATGCCAAAGAATGTTCAGACTCCCCTACAATTGCATTCATCTCACACGCTAGCAAAATAACACTCAAATTTATCCAAGTGAGGCTTCAACGGTACATGAACCGTGAACTTCCAGATGTTCAAGCTGGATTTAGAAAAGGCAGAGGAACCAGAGATCAAATTTCCAACATCCGCTGGATCATTTAAAAAGCAAGAGAGTTCCAGAAAAACATCTACTACTTCTTTATTGACTACGCCAAAGCCTTTGACTGTGTGAATCACAACAAACTGTGGAAAATTCTTCAAGATGTGGGAATACCAGACCACCTGATCTGCCCCCTGAGAAATCTGTATGCAGATCAAGAAGCAACAGTTAGAACCGGACATGGAACAGCAGACTGGTTCCAAATCGGGAAAGGAGTATGTCAAAGCTGTATATTCTCACCCTGTTTATTTAACTTATATGCAGAGTACATCATGCAAAATGCCAGGCTGGATGAAGCACAAGCTGGAATCAAGATTGCTGGGAGAAATATCAATAACCTCAGATATGCAGATGACACCACCCTGATGGCAGAAAGTGAAGAGGATCTAAAGAGCCTCTTGATGAAAGTGAAAGAGGAGAGTGAAAAAGCTGGCTTAAAACTCAACATTCAAAAAACGAAGATCATGGCATCTGGTCCCATCACTTCACGGCAAATAGATGGGGAAACAGTGGAAACAGTGGCTGACTTTATTTTTTGGGGCTGCAAAATCACTTCAGATGGTGACTGCAGCCATGAAATTAAAAGACACTTACTCCTTGGAAGGAAAGTTATGACCAACCTAGACAGTGTATTAAAAAGCAGAGACATNACACGACTGAGCGACTGAACTGAACCCAAATCTGATTGATTAAGTCATAATCAAACTGAGTTGGAATAGGCTTGTGTGCTTAGTTGCTCAGTAGTGCCCAACTCTCTGCGACCCCATGATCAGGCTCTTCTGTCAATGGGATTTCCCAGGCAAGAGTACTGGAGTGGCTTGCCATTTCCTTCTCCAGGGGATCTTCCCAACTGAGGGATTGAAGCTGTGTCTCTTGTGCCTCCTCCTTTGGCAGACAGATTCTCTACCATTGCACTACCTGGGAAGCCCAAGTTAAAGTAGGTTTGTATTAATATTTGCTGACCAAGGCAGATCTTTAACACATAATATTGAATTAAAATGATAGAATGGTAAAATGGTAAGTGCAGAATGGTAAATAAAGGTGATCCAGTTGTGTTTTACACAGCCATGCAGAAGTCTGGAAGTGTACCTAGATGTGACTCCACCACCTGGGGCAGGCCCCGGACAAGAGACTCCAGCACTCTCACAAAGAAAATGTATTTGTGGGTTACTTGTCTAATAGAAAATAAGCTTAAACGGGAAAAAATAAAGTGTCTTCTGCTGACCATACACTTGGTAAGTGGCAAGAGATAGGGCAACTCTGGACACTGAGGTTTCCTGCTGGGCAGGCAGGATTATAAGTGCTCCAGACCCACATGCGCCCTCTGGGGTTGGGGTTCACGGCAGCAGCCAGTGCTGCGTCCAAGCTCCCAAATGTCACTGGTGGCCCCTGGCACATGTCTGTTCACCTGGCACTTGAGGGTGTGCATGAGGCAGAGGTCAGGCACCTGCCCAGTGGGCAGCTTTCCTTCTGACCCGCCTTCCCCTTGGGCTGTGCTCCAACTCCAGGTGCGACAGTGGATCGGCTACTGTCCCCAGGTCGATGCCCTGCTGGACCACATGACGGGCAAGGAGACGCTGGTCATGTTCTCCCGGCTCCGGGGCATCCCTGAGCGTCACATCAGCTCCTGTGTGGACCAAATTCTTGATGACTTGCTAATGTACACGTACGCCGACAAATTGGTAAAGACCTACAGGTGAGACTCAGGGTACCCTCAGCCCTCCATGTCCCCAAATAAGATGTGCTCTGGTTCTGTTCAGTGCTGAGGGGTAGGGCAAGGCCTGCTGGCTCTGTGCCTGGGGGAGCTGTGTGGTCCTCACCACTGCGCAGGTTTCCAGGGAGGTGGCCTTCCTCCTCTGTGAGAATGGGTCAACGGCCTTGGCTGTCCCATGGCCCTGCTTCCTCTGGTTACTTGGCTGAGGATGGGCTGACGCACCACAGCTGTTACTCTTCCTGCCGCTTCACAAGGGCTTCTGACCTGCGGCAGATTTGCACTGCATGCTCACACTCCCGCATCCTGCTCTGTGTGAGCCATCTGAGTAGCTGATGTTCTGCTGAAGAGCGTAGGGTCTTCCTGGGTCTTTGTCACCAGTGATCCTAACCCAATTACAGTTAGCTTAAACAAAGCAAGGCTACTCGGTCCCAAGTCCCAGGCCGCCCCCTGAGCTGTGCACAGCGCCCCTGCAGACTGTTAGCAGTAGTGGGTCAGGGCGCCCAGGAGTTAGAGGATGGTGTCCTCTTTCTTCCGTTAACTTCTATTTCAATCATGTTTTCATGTTTCTCTGCATCTTTTGATGATTAAATGAATTAACATTTGGGAAGTACCTTTACATCATAAATGCTATGTGCTCATTAAAAGAAGTTAGCTAAAACGGTTCTATGCCCTTACCCTGCGACACCCATAGAGGCCCTCAGAGGAGATCCACGGACCATGTGCTCAGCCTGGACCAATCCCTATGCCCAGAATGGTTTAGATGCTGAGTGGACAGCTGAGTCACAGTGTACCCCTGGGGGAGGGTGGTGGGTCATGTTACTGAACACCCCCACCAGGGCGCATGAGCACTTTCTTAAAGGAAAAAGCAGGGAAGATTGCATTTCTGGAAACTTAGATTTGCCAGTCACCCAATTTTTCCCCCTCGGCCGCAGTGGCGGCAACAGGCGGAAGCTGAGTGCCGGCATTGCCCTGCTGGGAGAGCCTGTGGTCATTTTCCTGGACGAGCCATCCACTGGCATGGACCCTGTGGCCCGGCGTCTGCTCTGGGGCACTGTGGCACGGGCCCGAAAGTCTGGCAAGGCCATCATCATCACCTCCCACAGGTTCAGCCAGGATAGGGACTGTGGGCCGGGTGGGCCAGGAGGGGCTGGGTAGACAGAAAACATGTTAGCCTCTGGTGAAGAGTCTGTAAGGCGAGTGGGCCACACCCTGAGTGTGGGAATCAGGAACAGCTTGATCTGGGTGTCAGCACTTTCCCAAGTGCACGGTTTTGGCATGGAGGGCGGGCATCAGCATTCCCTGCTGCTATATCAGGCTCCGCCCCGTCTCCCCAGCATGGAGGAGTGTGAAGCCTTGTGCACCCGGCTGGCCATCATGGTGCAGGGTCAGTTCAAGTGCCTGGGCAGCCCACAGCACCTCAAGAGCAGGTTTGGCAGTGGCTACTCCCTGCGGGCCAAGATCCGGAGTGAAGGGCAGCAGGAGGCCCTGGAGGAGTTCAAGGCGTTCGTGGGCCTGACCTTCCCAGGTATGTGCTGCAGAGGGCGCTGTGCATCTGTGCATCCCTGAGCACTGGGACGGGAGTCACAATTCCGGGGCCAACACCACCCTCCCCTGGCCGTCCAGCCTGGGCCTCAGGGGGACATGGTCTCTCCTTTGTGCAGGCAGTGTCCTGGAGGATGAGCACCAAGGGATGGTCCATTACCACCTGCCCGGCAAGGACCTCAGCTGGGCGAAGGTGAGCACATACCTGGACATCAGGGAGCACACCTCTGATGTCGTGCACTTTCAGAGTTCTGTTTCCGGTGGAAGTCCAGTTCAGTCCTGCTGCAACATTCATGTGAATTTCATAGAAAATTTTGATAAGAATATTTGAACTAGAAGGGACCTCAGAGATCAGTTCCTTCTGCCCCCTCATCTCACAGAGAGGGGAACTAGCTCAAAGAGGGCACGCCACATGCCCAGGGCACACAGCAAGCCAGGACCCAGTGGGACCTCTGCCTCTGGCACCACTCCCAGCCAGGTCCCTTTCCCTCAGATCACAGATAGCTGAATTCTGCAGGACTGACTGCCTGAGAGGTAGTCTGGGAGCAGCTGAGAGAGGAATGGGCCTCTGGGGGCTCTGTGACAATCTCAGAGATCCTACCTCTTCCCACCCCTTGCTGTGTCCATCCCCGCTCCCCTTTGCCTGCCGTCCACAGTGGCCCCCTCCCTTCCCACAGGTGTTCGGCATTATGGAGCAAGCCAAGACGACGTACATGTTGGAGGACTACTCAGTCAACCAGATCTCCCTGGAGGACATCTTCCTGAGCTTCAGCTGCCCTATGCCCCCTGCCCAAGGGAGTGACAGACAAGAGAGGGCCAAGCCCGCAGACCCGTTTCCCTGTCCACCTCTCTCTCCCTCTTCCTCCCAGCAACCCTCTCCACCTCCCACTCCACCCCCCACTCCATCTTCCTCCCAGCTTTTCTCCCAGCCTCTCTCCTGGTCTCCCACTCCAATTCCTTTTAGGCCTTCCTCCTGGTCTTCATCCCAGCCATCCTCTCTGCCTCACTCTCCAACTGCCTCCCAGCCTCCTTCACCACATCCCTCAAAAACTGCCTTGCCGTAATAAAGAGTTTCCTGTGCCAGGCTAGCCCAAGTGCACACAGCCTGCCGTGGGCTTGATCTGGGCGTCAGCACTTTCCCAGGTGCACGGTTTTGGCATGGAGGGCAGGCATCAGCATTCCCTGCTGCTGTATCAGGCTCCACCCCATCTCCCCAGCATGGAGGAGTGTGAAGCCTTGTGCACCCGGCTGGCCATCGTGGTGCAGGGTCAGTTCAAGTGCCTGGGCAGCCCAGGCATACAGAGGCAACTTGAAGACCCAGTAAGCTCAGCTTAGGGGTGGAGGAGTGGGCTGGCTCTCTGNCTGTATCAGGCTCCACCCCATCTCCCCAGCATGGAGGAGTGTGAAGCCTTGTGCACCCGGCTGGCCATCGTGGTGCAGGGTCAGTTCAAGTGCCTGGGCAGCCCAGGCATACAGAGGCAACTTGAAGACCCAGTAAGCTCAGCTTAGGGGTGGAGGAGTGGGCTGGCTCTCTGCCAGACTGAGGGCACCAGCCTTAGAGGCCTGGTGGAGAATCCAGGTCCATTTCTGTGGAAAGGGATCCCCTTGGATCACACGTGAGTGGCCTACAGGCTCACTGAGACCTGGCTGTGGGATCAGAGGGACACCTGTCATATCCCATCAGGAGCATGAAGGCCTGAGGGTGACCATGGCTGTAACAGAGCCGTGCTTCTGAGCAGAGTGTAAGAGAGCCCTGCCTCTGACTACAGTGTAACAGGGCTGTGCTCCTGTCCACGGTCTAAGAGGGCTGCGCTCCTGACTACAGTGTAACAGGGCCATGCTCCTGACCACAGTATAACAGGGCCGTGCCCCTGACCACGGTGTAACAGGGCCATGGTTCTGAAAGTAGGACAAGTTTGCAAACCTAAGTCACCATTTTCCAATATTTCAATATTTCGATTTGTGTGGCTCCATCTGTTCTTTGCCCTGGCTGTAACACTAACCCTAACCTGTATGTGGCCCTCTATCAGCCTGTGATGTAGTCATAATCATTATCCCCATTGCCTGGAAGAGTAAGCTGAGACCTAGAGACATCCAGCAACTTTCCATGGTCAGCTGATGGCAGAGCCAGGATTCACCTCAGGCAGACGTTCTCAAGTGGGGTTCCTGGCTGGAAGCATCCACTTCTTCAGAAACTTGTTAGAAATGCAGGTTTTTGTGCCCCACCCCAGCACCTTTGGGGGGTGAGGTCCAGCAATCTGTGTTCTGATGCAGCTCAGGCATGAGCAGCGGTGAGCTGGGACCACCAAGCCTGAGTTTGCATGGGTGTGGCTCTGCACCTTTATCAAGAAGGCCCTCCTCCAAGAATGGCCTGGGCACACAGCTTCTCTTTCCAGCAGGTCTCCCCAGCCCCTCTCACAAGCCCCGCTGGGCTCCTTTGCAGGTAGCCCTCTCCCTCCCTTCTAAGTCAAGTTCCAGGAAGGAGTGTAGTGTCTGCCGTTCCTGGCCCCACTTCCACCCCTACCTCTGGCTGCACACCCACCCCTCTTTCCTGTGACTGCTCAGAGCAAGGGCCTCTGCCTGGAGGAGTCCAGCAACAAAGTAACAGTGCAGGGGGAGGACAAAAAGTACCAAACAGGAAACTGTAGCCAGTGGGAACACAGGTATGTAAGGAAGGCTGAAAGCCTTCAGACCTCGAGGATTTGCCCCTCCAGTGTGGAGCAGGCCCCCGGGTTGCTTTGCTCTACCCACTCCTCTTCTGCACACACCACCCCCACCTCCTCACCCCTGGCTTCTAGGGCCTCATAGCCACGCTGTGATCATCTGTTCACTTGTCTCCTACTCCAGACTGGCTTGGAGGCTTGGCACTTTGGCTCCTGTGTGTGTTCAGCTGCTGAGCACAGAACCAGTACCCTGATGGAGTTCAGAGAGCAGTGTGAGTGAGGGGTTGGGGGACAGAGCACAGTTTGAGGCCTTGGGAAGAGGGTAAGACAAGAGAGCCTTGACCCAGATTCCCTGGCTTCTCTGGAAAAAACCACTGTGTCCTTGGCCATCAAGCACTTCTCCCATAAGTTGCATTTCTTTCCTTGTCAGAATGTCTCACGAAGGAGGTGGGATGTGAGCTGGTTCCTGAAAGACAAGGCCGGGTGGGCACTGCCTAATACCTGGGTGAACAGAGTGTTGCAGCCACTAAAGCAAGCAGGCATGCTCTTCTGTTTTAGTGGGCTCCCAATTGACTGTGAGGAGATGCTGAAGACTGACAAGGCCCGGGTGACACGCTGAGGGCTTGCCCTAAGAGGGATAGAGGGGTCCAGGGTGAGCCGCGTTTCGATGAATCACCCAGGCCTGTTTCTGCCCTGCGATCTATGCCAACAGCGGCGCGGCACAGAACCAAGGGTCTCCTCGCCTCAAGCAAGGATTGCAGGCAGGGCCTGCGGCCTCAGGGTGCGGGCCACTAAGATCAGGGGGCAGTCTCGGTGAGGTGCCTCCCGCGGGCGCCAGTTCGCCTGCGTCCACGCAGGTCGAAGACCGCGTCGGGGTCCGCGCTCAGAGACCTCGGGCTCGGAGGCGCGGCCGGTCCGCTCAGACCTTCACTGACAACCCATTGTGCACCATGGGCTCCGGTCGCCGGGATCTCTGCCGCTGACTCAGCGGCAAGGCCGAATCCCAGAGTAGGGCAGGTCAGCACGGGCCGGAGCGGACCCAGGAATTCCACTGCCTGCTGCCCCGGAGCCGTGCTCCTTCAGACCCCCCGTGCTTCGGAGGCGGGGCGGCCGCGCAGGATCCACCAATCAACAACCTGCGTTCGAATTCGCATCCTGGCGCAGCCAGTCGCGGGCACGCGATGCCGAGGGGGCGTGGCTCGGGGCGGAGCCCGGTGGAGTAGTGGCGCGCGCCCCCCGTGGTGGGCCAATGGGAACGCCCGGCGCGTTTGAAAACTCAGGCGGGAGGCGGGAGGATCTGCGCCTGCGTGGGGAGGCGCGCTCCGGGCCCGCGGGCGGGTCTGGCGGCTATAGCGGCGGCGGCGGCCACGGCAGCGGCGACGGCTACGGCAGCGGCGACGGCTATGGGGAGTGGAGGCGGTGAGCGCGGGGCGCGGGGCGCGGTGGAGTGGCCTCCAGATTGAATGGGGCCAGCTTGAGCCTTTCGGCCCGGAGTTTGGATTGTCCCGACGGCGCCTACCCGGCGCGCGGTTTAAATACCCAGTGGCGCCCGCCTCCGCGAGAAAGCGGCGCGGGGGGACCGCCACCTGTGCAGGGCCGTGAGCGCCGCCGAGGTTTCCGTGGTTATACCGTGGCTGTCCTAGGGCAAGGGAGTGAGGAAAATGGGGCCAGAGGCGAGGATTGGTCGAGTTGCGTATGCGCTCGGCTTTCGCATTAGGTTAATTACTGATGGGAAGCCCGGGTGAGGAACGAGGGGAGAGGGCAGGAAGATGCCCTGAGCAGGGAGCTTGACGGTGGTGGAGCAGCCACCTCCCGTGGGGACTGGAGGAAGGAGCAGATGAAGAACCGGGTGAAGCGTCAGGGATAGCTCTTTCTGCCACAAGCTCCTCTGCTTGGAGGGAGGAAAGAGTTGCTGGAGTTGAAGTTGGAAGGACTCCCTGTCAGGGTCTCAGAGGACCCTGAGACTGGCCGGACAGCTCTGACATCCACAGAGCTGGGACTGGCCTGCCCTCCAAGTCCACCCTTGGGTTCTCTGCAGGGACCCTCTGAATTTGAACTCGAAAACCTGATTGTTCAAATCCTTATTAGCGTTTCATGTTTTAGTCATGTGTGCAAATAGAAGCAAAGAAATCAGCTAGAGTCCAGGCATCTCCCTGGGTGATCATCATCAGCACTGTCTGCTCTTCCTTTCTTCCTCGTTGTTATCTGGGCTCTGGGTCAGACAGTTTCCCAATGGCCAGCTTACATGATTACTACTCACCGTAAACATTTATCGAATAATTTGAATGAATGAAAATGTCTCTTCTACCACTAACACTTCTTTATTTAATCTTTGGGACTGTAACTATGGCTGGGGCAGAGGACCAGTAACTGTTAAAACATGTTCAGACGTAACTTCATATCAGCACAATTCATTTCCAACACATCACTTAAACCATTCTGATTTTTTTTCTTAAGTGATCCACTGTAGGTGTGCCAAGTGTTTCTGTTATCCTTCAAAGCGAAGAATAAGAAGGAGACCTCGAAACCTCACAATCTTGGATCTCCCTGAAGATGCGCTCTTTCATATCCTGAAGTGGCTTTCTGTTGGAGATATCCTCGCTGTCCGAGCTGTAAGTTGTCAGGTGAACACAGTGTCAACCCTGGCGTTGTTGATTTTACCGCTAAGGCTTCATGTCTCAAATGTCAGAACAAAAACTCTGGCTACCGATGAGGGTAGATGATCCACAACGGTGATGTTGGTAATAGACATTTGAGGTTGTTCTGACAGGAACGCAAAAACATAGGACATCAAGGTTTGAGTCTGCTCTTTGCAGTGTTTATTTTAACAGAGAAAGTACTTTTTCCTAGCAGTGAAATTTGAATCCCTCAAGATACGGGACAGTATTAAGAAGAAAAAGAGTATGTTCTTGAGGATGGTGTGAAGTAGAAGTGTTAGTTGTTCAGTTGTGTTCAACTCTGTGATCCCATGGACTATAGCCCACCAGGCTCCTCTGTCCATGGGATTCTCCAGGCAAGAATACTGGAGTGGGTAGCCATTTCCTTCTCCAGGGGATCGTCCTGACCCATGGATTGAACCCTGGCCTCCTGCATTGCAGGCAGATTCTTTACTGTCTGAGTCACCAGGGAAGCCCTTATGAGGACAAATCCCATATAATANCTCCTCTGTCCATGGGATTCTCCAGGCAAGAATACTGGAGTGGGTAGCCATTTCCTTCTCCAGGGGATCGTCCTGACCCATGGATTGAACCCTGGCCTCCTGCATTGCAGGCAGATTCTTTACTGTCTGAGTCACCAGGGAAGCCCTTATGAGGACAAATCCCATATAATATCCAGTGCTGAAAGGGACTCGGCCTTATTGTGCAGATATCAGAACTGCAGCCTCACCCTGAGCCACTTAACCAAGGGCATCCAGCAAATCAGTGGGGGAACACCCACAAGAACCCAATTGTCTGACTCCCAAACCTGCCTCCGTTGTGTTCAGAACATCTGCACGTGCCATTTCCAATGGCAGTGGGAGCTTTTGCACTTAAAATGCTTGCTTGTGCCTAGGGCCCCTGGCCTGGCCACTGCCTGCCATCACCCAGGCCAGAGGTCCCGCCTGAGGCTGCTGTCATGTGTTTCCGTTTTTTTTCTGAGTGCCCCCGTTGACCGCCCAGGTTACAGCTGTGCTCCCACTAGCAAAACAGATTTCTGACCTACCTGTTAGCCTTAGAGTCGGTTTCCCTGGTTGTTGCAGTTATATAGCATTATATCCCGTTTCTCAGCCTGGTGCTTACCCCCACTTCCAGGACCTTTCCCCACCTTTAGAACCACAGAGAAAGTTGTGTCTGATTTCTTTTCTCTCTTCAAAGCAACTGCTAGTTAGTTTGATACACAGAGCCCAGGAGGCCTTACTGGTAGGGTCAGAGGGAGACAGGAGATCCTACGTCTGTCTAACCCTGTCTTCAACAGCTCCAGAAGCAGGCCTTCCCTGTAGCCCCTTGATAACCCCCCACCCCACTGCCATTGTTCCTCAGGTACATTCCCACCTGAAGTACCTGGTGGACAACCATGCCAGCGTGTGGGCATGCGCCAGCTTCCAGGAGCTGTGGCCTTCTCCTGGGAACCTGAAGCTCTTTGAAAGGTATCTGCACCCGAGAGCAGCCGGGCTTCCTCTCAGTCCTGGCCTTCCCTGCCGTGCCAGTCTGTCTCAGGGCTGGACCTGGCTACAGTTTTCCTTCTGCTCATAGCCGTCTGCCAAGACCATATCCCCCAGGAAGTGACTGAATGTGTAGACCTCACCCATTGAGTCACATGACTTCCAGCACGGTCATGGGTCATCCGCACCCCCAGCTCAGACCTGCCACTCATTAGTCACAGTGGTGCTTCCGGAAGGTCCACTTAGGCTGTGACCCATCCCGTGTGGCTCAGATGCAGGTCACCTCTACATGGAAACTTCTTATTTCTCTTACTTTGGTCAGGACCATGTGGTTTGAATCCTAGAGCACTACATTCCCTGGCTGATCCTACCCCCTCCGACAGACCCGGAGGAAGAGCCAGAGGGGCCAGGAGCCACGCAGTGTGCCCGTGGTCACAGGCAGGCTGCCTGAGACATAGTCTACGAACCGTACAGCCCACCCACTTAGAGTGTACTGATCAAGTGGTTTTTAATATATTCACAGCGTTGTGCAATCATCCTCACTGTCTGACTTTAGGACCTTCTCATGACCCTTGGATGAAGCCTCATAACCATTCGCAGTCCCTTCCTATCTTCCCAATAGTAATCCAGACCCTAGACAACCTCGCATCTACTGTCTGTCTCCATGTATTTGCCTGTCCCAGGCATCTCATACAAATGGAGTCATACACCGTGTGGCCTGTTGTGATTCTTTTGCTTAAGCATGTTTTAAGGCTCATCCGTGTTGTAGCATGTCATGGATAATAGATATTTAGTCGCATTACCAGAAAAAAGTTTCTGTTCAGAAAGTAAGTGCTGTAGTTTCAGGTGCTGTGGTAGAACATAACCTAGAATAAAATCATGCAATGTTTCATGTTCCTGTTGTTCCAGGGCTGCTGAGAAAGGGAACTTTGAAGCTGCCGTGAAGCTGGGCATTGCCTACCTCTACAACGAAGGCTGTAAGTGCTGCTGGGTCTGGGACTGGGCTCGCCGCGCTTAGTGTTGACACTTTAGAACAAGCGCTAGGGACTTCCCTGTTGTTCCAGGGTTAAGACTCCGAGCTTCCACTACAATGGGCATAGGTTCAATCCCTGGTTGAGGAACTAAGATCCCACGTGCCATACACTGCAGTCAGAAAAAAAAAGAAAAATAGAACTCACATAAGCCCTTGCCCATGTTCACAGTTTAGTCACTGTTCTCGCTGTGTCTGGCTGTGTACCATTGTATCTTGGA
Organism: Neotragus moschatus; assembly: GCA_006410615.1. Taxonomy (NCBI): domain Eukaryota; kingdom Metazoa; phylum Chordata; class Mammalia; order Artiodactyla; family Bovidae; genus Neotragus; species Neotragus moschatus. The sequence continues at coordinate 1,779,272 of SJYA01002892.1, forward strand.
AGCTGTGTCAGAGAGGTGTCCTGTTCAGGGAGCCATTGATGAGCTTTGATTCTGTAGGTCGGGGGGGTGGGGGGTCACCTCTTACTTAGCGAGCCTTTAATTTCGATTCATAACGAGTGGCTCTGAGCAGAGACTCGGAATGGGAGCTTCTCAGGTGAGCCAGCCCTCCTGGCTCCCTAGTGAACGCTGTAGCCCACGAGTAGACCCCAACTCCACACCTTGGCCACAGCTCGTCTGAGGGACTTGGAATGGTGGTCACAGCATGTCTGATAACTGGTGTCAGTAATACAGGGAGGGAGCCAAGGCCCTCGGCAGGAGGCAAGTTCAAGCAGGCCAAAACCAGCCTGGTACCTAGATTCCTTCACCCCCAGGGGCAGGTGCTCCTCAAAAAAGCCTGATATGAACCTCTCTCCCGACTCCTGCTGGTATGCTGGGCTCACTAAGGAATGAGTCTGCACCTGGTCCTGTCCCAGCTCCCAAAACGCATAAAGTCTTGAGTATGTCCGCCATTTATCTGCTTCTAAAAGACCTAAAAGATCTTCTGAGAGGTCACCCCAGTCGTAGTTGTTTGACTGCACTGTTGACGTGGAGACGATGAGTCGTCCTGTGCCTACCCTCCCGTCATCTGATTATCCTATCATCTGGCATTGCGCAGAGAATTCCCACCGTTCAGCTCACCCATCCAGGTGTACAGCCCAGTCGGTGTCTCCACAGAGCTGTGCGACCAACACCACTCATTTTGAAATGTTCTTGTCACCCCAGAAAGAAACCCCCGCTAACCGGGGGCTGGGCAGCAGTTGCCCACAGGAGGGTGGGCCTGTGATGCCTCCATGGGGTGGGGGGTCAGGGGCACCTTCCTGGATTTTCAGACTTCAGGCTGTGGGAGGAGCCACAGGGCACTTGGTTCATGGGACCCAGGAAGAAAAGCATGGAGCCCCCGTCCCGACTCTTCTGCCCTAAAACACCAGCAACCCTGCATGGCAGCAGCATAAGGCCCTAGACGTTCCGTAAGGACTGGAGGGACTGCTGTGCCCGCCCCCAGAGACATCCCAGCTCGCTCTGTCCATCTCTGCAGTGTCGGTATCTGACGAGGCCCGGGCAGAAGTAAACGGCCTGAGGGCCTCTCGCTACTTCAGCCTGGCGGAGCGGCTGAATGTGGGCGCCGCACCCTTCATCTGGCTCTTCATTCGCCCACCTTGGTCAGTGTCCGGGAGCTGCTGTAAGGCTGTGGTTCATGAGAGCCTCAGGGCGGAGTGTCAGCTACAGAAAGTGAGTCCCAGCCCGGGGTGCAGGTGGGGCACCCCACAGGGTCCCAGGAGATGAGACAGCCCTGAGGGGAGATGCTGTGGACCGTGTGAAGTCAGGGACTTGAGGGCAGTGGAGGCTCCGAGAACAGTGCAAACATGGGAGCGTCTACAAACAACCAGTAGGCGGGGAGACGTCAGAGCCAGGGTTGGGGGTCTGGGGGCAGGGCGGGCTGCAGATGGGGTGCCTACGGAGAAGGATGGCCAGAGGCTATGAGACGCGATTGGCGGAGGCCTGGAGTCGAGGCCGGCTGGGGAGCAAGAGGACCTGCACAGGGGGTGCGGTGGGGATCGAGGGGGGCCCCAGGAATTTCCCCACCGACAGTCACCCTTCCTTCTCTAGACCCACAGGGCATCCATAATGCACTGCCTGGGGAGGGTGCTGAGTCTCTTCGAGGTGAGTCCCCTCGGCTGCCCCCTGTGCTTATCGGCGTCATGGCCCGGGTGGGCACCAGGCATAGCAGGTCTGTGGCTCTGTGCTGCTCGCCTCTCCGGCAGCTGCAAGCACCAAGGACTGGGACGCTCACGAGGGGCCGCAGGAGGAGGCCCCCAGGTCTCTCAGCCGAGAGGAGCCCTGTCTGTGCGGCCGGTGGAGCCAGAGCATCTGATGGGCTTCCCGGCCCACTCCAGCGGCTCCCTCCACTGCAGGAGTGTGAAAGGCCCCACCCCGTGGCAATTCGGGGAGGGTGGTGGCCTCTGGCGACAGGCGCTCTGACCGCAGCAGGGAGGGACCTAGGGTGTGAGAGAGGAGCCGGAGGGCCTGGGGGATCTCCACCACCCGCCACCAACGTCACTGTGCGGGCCCTGGCAGGAGGAGGCAGGGCAGGAGGGCAGAGAGCTCGTGGGTTTAGGCCATGCTATTCTCACATCGCGTATCTTCAGGGAAGTTGTTTCTCTGCTAATTTAGTTAACTCATTTTATTAAAGTTGAGCGCTGCATGTGTGGTTACTTATTCTAGGATGAAGAGAAACAGAAGCAGGCCCGGAACCTGTTTGAAGAGTCCGCTAACCAGGGGTGTCTGACCAGCTCATACCTCCTCTGGGAGAGTGACAGGCGGATGGATGTAAGTGGGCCCAGGTCTGGGAGAGCGTGGGTGACGCTGGCCATATGCGCGGTCTCAGAGCAGCCCTGGTTAAGGTCTGCCAGCGCAGGAGGTCCTCCTGGGCCCCCCGGGGCTGCTCTCAGCTTTACCCTGGGAACGACCACCACCACTCGGGAAGAAGGGCCAGAAGGAAGGCCCAGCTGGGGCCCCTCTGGGCGTCTTGGGGGAACACTGAAGAACCCTAGAGGTTGGTTCTGAGTTCCTCCAGAGACACGCCTATGTAAGGGCATCTCACATTGACAGATGCTGGACCCCGGACGGTGCCTCCACAGCTTCCGGAAGCTCAGGGACTTTGCTGCCAAAGGCTGCTGGGAAGCGCAGGTGAGCTGGGAGCCAGCTTGGTCTCAATGCCTCCTCTCTGAGATCCCAGGGTGGGACTGCCAGGTTCCTCCGGGGGTGGTGGGGGGGTCACCACGGGGCAACTCTAAGGGCAGTCAGCTCTGAGGTATGCAGGGAGGGCAACCTGGGAACGCTTTGCCCATGGCACCGAAGACAGCCAGCCTCGTCATTCCTACATGCTGTGGACTAACCACAGCTGCTGTCAGAGTGTGGACAGCTCCCTAAAGCTGGCCTGTGGAGACAGCATCTTGGCAGCAGGACCTGAGGCTCCTTAGAGCAGATTGGCGTGAGGCACGCTATCCTCTTTCCAGTATCTGACCCCTCACCAGGTTGTCCAGTGTTGGACCTGGATGTTGGAGGATTGTAGTTGGCATTCACCAGACACTATCCCTGTGTAGCTGTAAGGAAGTCACTATTTCTAGACAAATCAGAGGAAGTCCCCCTTGGCCAAGCTGGTGCCTGTGACCCCACCAAGTTGGGGCTTCAGTCACTGGCCCTTAAAAACTCGGGACAAAGTCCCCAGCAGGGATGCCCACCTGACACATCACAGGCCACTGTAACGTTTGTGTCCAGAAAGGCACGCAGCACGTTTACAAGAAATGTAACAATCAACAGTGTGTTTCTAAGACAAGGTCAGACTAATCAGTAAGAACAGTAAGGCCCCATAGAAGTACACGGGGCCTCAGTATGCTCAGAAACAGGAAGTAAACACAAGCCGTCAAAATATGGGGCAGGTTTGACCTCATTGCTCATCAGAAAGGCGCCCACTTAGAGAAGTCATGGTCGATCCCACGAGCAGATCACACACACGTATTCTTTGCTTCTGAGTGGCTAGCTAGTAACTTCTGAAAATAAACATTCTCAAGGAGAGCAGTTTGTGCCGGCCAAGACGTTATAAGATAGTCTTCGGTGTTCTGTGAGTGGGGTGGCAATCTGAGCAGGCCTTCCAGAAAGGGTCAGGGCACAGGCAGCGCCTGGGGGTTGGCCACACGAGCAGAAGGCGTGCAGGCCTGCACAGCGGCGGCCCCCCAGGCGACAAAGCTTAAAGAAACCCCCTCAGAGGAAGGACAGGGCAAGAAGCCTGCACAGCGGCGGCCCCCCAGGCAACAAAGCCTACGGAAACCCCCTCAGAGGAAGGACAGGGCAAGAAGGGGCTGACCTCCCATTCTCTGCCTTTTGTCCCTTTTAAACATTCTACCGTGACTTACTAGTTACTTCCAAAAGCATAAGTAAAATCTTAGCCCTCCTGTTCCGGCAGGCTTAGAGGATGTAAGTGGGCCAGGGTGTTGACAGACAGGAAGGCCCTGGCCCCTGCTCATCCCACGACTCTTCCACCCACAGCTGTCTCTAGCCAAGGCCTGTGCACATGGACACCAGCTCGGATTGGAAGCAAAAGCCTCCAGTGAGATAGTCTGCCAGTTGTTCCAGGCCTCCCACGCTGTCAATAAGCAGAGGGTCTTCTCTGTCCAGAAGGGGCTCAATGACACGATGAGGTAAGGGGCCCAAACTGGCCATGGTGATGAGGTCCTGTGACAGGCCCGCTGTGTTGTCAGCCCCACCGGGATCCCCCCATGTGTGTGTGTGTGTGTGTGTGTACATGCGTGCACGTGTGTGTCTTTTCTAAAACCAGTAATGCCCGAGTTATATAGGGCTTTGGGGAAAAACAAAATTCCCGTATGAGTGTGTGTTCTCTCCAGTTTCCCTTTTTAGGCCTCAGAAAGTGTTAAACCACTTTAAACATCTTTCTAAAATGATGCCAGAAAAACTACCTTTTCTTTCCAACCCATCCTTAGGCGCATCAGCATCAGCAGGGGAAGTGAGGGCCTGCAGCCTCGGAACCCTGTGACCTGCCTTTTCCCACAAGTCCATTCTCCCCTGAAGTTTGGAGATGACACACTGTTACAATCACAGAACATGTTAGAAAGCAAAGTGGAAAATGTGAATAATTTTCTAAGCTCATGCTAGGGATTTCAAGTGCGTTTTAGATGTATGACAGGCAGGCCCTGGCTGTGCGGCCATAGCAGGGCTGCAGTGTCCCCTGCTCCCACACTCAGTATCACCGAGCTGCTGTGCCTTTTTTTCTTTTTAATGAATTAATTTATCTGGCTGCACCAAGTCTTAGTTGCAGCACGGAGGATCTCTTAGTTGCAGTATGTGGGATCTAGTTCCCTGACCAGGGATTGGACCCAGGCCCCCTGCACTGGGAGGTTGGGAGCTCGGAGTCTCAGCCGCTGGACCACCAGGGGAGTCCCAAGCTGCTGTGCTCCTGAGTCCTGGACCTGCACTGCTGGTGCCCCTCCCACCTTGTGCCCTCCCAGTCTGCCCTTTTTTTGGCGGGTGGGGGTGGGGGGACACTTTTGCTATTCCTTTTGTGTGTTGGGAGTGAGGGTTAACTAAACTTAACATTTTCTGCTTTTCAAGAGCTACAGTAGTTTTATTGAAATAATATTATTTCAGCCCCAAGTTGAGCATCTGTCTGTTTTCCTCCATGTCAGACAACAGCTGACTTCTTCCTTTTCTTTAGTTGAGTTTATAATTGATTTCCAACATTAGTTTCAGGTTTAACCACTTTAAAGTGTATGGTTCAGTTGGTCAGTTTTTGTCAGATCATTGCATTTATCTAGGGTATCCGTGCAGGGAGCATCGTCCTCTGCTCCCAGTCGTGGCTGGTGTGACCCTCATACCCCTGGGGGCTCCTCCTGGCCACCCCCTCCACTCCCCTGCTCACTCTGCCCTCACCCCCCTGTGCCTTCCCTCTGCCTGAGAAACACGCTCCTATCTGGCTGCACAGAGCCCCTCACCATCACGGCTTGTCTCTCTGGCTTCCTTTCTCCTGTCTCCTCTCCTTTGTCCACCCCATCCAGGCATCCTTGCTACTGTGTGCAGTGTCCCCTGTGATGTCAGTGTCCCGGCTTGGCCTTGGCGCCATCGAGGATGGGGGACCCTGTGTCTGCTAGTTCTGCAGCTCGAGCCCTCTGTCATGGTTGCCTGGTGGCTGAGAGCTTGAGTGCCTGGGCTCAGTGCATCCTGCTTGGGCTACATTCCTGGCTTTTTGCTCAACTGCAGGGGATTGTGACAGACTCCACAGTGAGAGTTCTTCAGGGAAGAGACATGTTTCCAGGACAGTAACCTTTGACCTGTGACCAGTCCCCAGTCTCCAGAGCTGACCCGCTCTGCCCACTTATAAGTGATGGTCCAGGCTCATCCAATGCCAGGGGGCCCGAGGGTGGGGGTGGGCAGGGTCCACGTGTGTGCCCACCTGCCTCCCAGGAGCCAAGTCAGGAGTGTCGGGGCCCCCAGCCCCTCAGACAGCCGCTGGCAGAAGCCCATGATGCTTGAAGTGACTGCTCACCCTTGAATGGATGGCTGGGCGGGACTGGGAGACGGGACCCCGTGAGGCTCAGAGGGTGGGAGACAGGACCCTGTGTGGAGGTTCAGGGAGCGGGAGACGGGACCCTGTCAGGCTCGGGGGGCCGGGAGACGGGACCCCGTGATGCTCGGGGGGTGGGAGACGGGACCCCGTGAGGCTCGGGGCCCCGCAGAGGCTCTGCCTGGTGTTCAGGGGCAGTGCTCTTCCTACAGGTACATCCTCATCGACTGGCTGGTGGAGGTCGCGACCATGAAGGACTTCTCGAGCCTGTGTCTCCACCTAACTGTGGAGTGCGTGGACCGGTACCTGCGGAGGCGGCTGGTGCCCCGGTACCGGCTGCAGCTGCTGGGCATCGCCTGCATGGTCATCTGCACCCGGTGAGAAACCCCCGGGCGGCCCTGCCCAGGTCACAGGCAGGCTTCTCAGTGGGACGAACAGGCCCTCGGCGCCCCACCTCATGATAACGGGGTTCTAATTTCAGGGTTGCCCAGAGCGGGTGGTCCTCCCCATACAAGGCCAGCAGGGCTGACCCTCCATGCGCGGGCAGCTGCTGCTCATCCCATGTGGTGGCCTCGCTTGGGCAGGAACCCTATTCCCCTGGCCCGAGGGCAACACGGAGATGAGGGAGGCCACAGTCGGCTGCCCTTCTGAGTCAGGCTGTCAGCTCTGTGTCCAGAGACCCACGTCCAATCAGGTTCACACCCCCTCCTACCCGTGGACAGGATGCGAGCTCCTCAGAGGTGGCAGTTCTGGCTCTTCCCATCAGCCGTCTCAAGTTTCACGGAAGTCCACCTGCCTAAAGCCAGCACCTCTCTGGCCCAGTTTTGCCTGTGGACACAGCGTGGGTGGCACGTCCCACCATACATGTTGCGTTTTTTTGTGTTTTAAACCAGCTTTCTCCTACATGGTCTGCCATCGCCCGGGCAGTGTTTGTAAGGCTTAGGGGGTGAGGGGCAGGCCCGCTGCACACAGTGGCATCAACTGTGGAGGACTGGTCAGTCTTTGGCACAGTGACCCAGAGGCATGTATCACTGGGGTGTAGTGTATCTGCTTCATGAGCTCATGCAGGCGCCCGAGGCACTGACTTGCTCCCTGCCACTTACCATGGCCCCTGAGGCCAGCAGGTCCATGCCTGCGGCGAGCTCTGTCCTGTGGCCCTGATGGGAACTGGGCGCTGTGCTTTCCTGGTGGCCAGGGAAGCAGGGTGTCCACAGACGGAGGAAGTGGGGCTCAGGCCCAGTGAGCACAGGCCATGCGCAGTCTGGTACCTCTCACATGTGCCTCGGAACCCGGAGCTCTGGGTCTTGTCACCAGAGAGGGCTGACAGATGACGGGTCCCCAGCTCCCCCAGGTCTAAACGGCATGGTTACGTCCTTGCCATCACAGACCAGGAGACCAGCCATGAGACAATCACTTTAAAAGATTTTTAGGGGCTGAGACATCCCTCTGTCCACTCTGAAAGCAGCACCTGCCGCTGCCCGAGCACAGGCTCACGCTCCCCTCCTCGACGTCACACACTGCCCCCCTCTGGCACCTATGGTCCCTACTGCTCTGCCCTCTCTCAGCCAGGCCACCGCAGGAGCAGCAGAGTGACCCTGGCACAGGGAGGGGCCCTCAGAGGCCTCTGGACCAGCGTGTCCCCTGCTAGCTGGCGCTGGGAGAGGGGAGAGAACAGGGTGACCACCTGCCTAGGGACTGCCCGAGTCCCTCGGCCCGATTGCGGGCCGGGTCCAGACCTCCAGACAGGCTCTGGTTCTGCTGGCTCACCTGCCTTCTGGGTTAAAGCTGTTCATGCTCACTCCGGAGCGGCTGGCACAGGGCGGGACAAACCCTTATCTGTTGAGAGGTTAAGAGAATTGGCTGCTTACACCCTTCATGGCTGGATTTTGCAGAAACACCTGCATGCCCAGCAGCCTAGCCGCTATCCTGCTGCGGGCCTGTGGCGCTTGTACCCCTGCCCCTCAGCCTCTCTGACAGGCTGTGACCTTTCCAGTTAACCTCACCTGCCGGGGGCAGCCAGGTCAACTCGCTGGACTCCCCACCCCATCACTGAAGCCTAAAGCCCACTGAGGGGCACAAGCTCAGATCTCTTGTTGACACTCCAGGTTCATTAGCAAAGAGATCCTGACAATCCGGGAGGCTGTGTGGCTCACAGACAACACGTACAAGTACGAGGACCTGGTGAGGATGATGGGCGAGATCATCTCGGCCCTGGACGGGAAGATCCGGGTAAGTGGCCACTCGCCTTTCCCTCCTGAATCAAAGCCGAGTTGCGCCAGGGGGTGGGAGGAGCAGAGGGCACGTGTGTGGCTCTGGCTTCTCTGCTCAGGGAAGCTCTCCAGGACCAAGAGAGCGCGAGGCCACAGCCGCTCGGCGTGTATGGCGCTGTGCTGGCCACTAGGAGGGCAGCGTGTCTGCGTTTTAGCCTCCCCCCGAGTGGGCAGAGGGTCCTCTGCATGCTGCGACCCCACGTCTACCGCCCCGCCCCCCCCAGGTCCCCACAGTGGTCGATTACAAGGATGTCCTGCTGACGCTGGTCCCCATGGCACCAAGAACCCAGCACCTGTGCGGCTTCCTCTGTGAGCTCTCCCTGCTGCACACCAGCCTGGCCGCCTATGCCCCGGCCCACCTGGCTGCGGCCGCCCTGCTGCTGGCGAGGCTGACACATGGGCAGAGTAAGCAGCCAGTCCTTCCCACCTGCCTCTCGGAGCCAGGATGAGCCGGTGGGCGAGGGTCTCTGAGAGTCAGGAGCTGGTGCTCGGGTCCGGGGGCGGAAGGAACACAAAGCGGCGTGCTCCTCTCCCCTGAGGAGGAGGCACCAGGAGGGACTGAGAGCCCTGGTCTGGGGGTGGCTTGGTATTACCCCATGGGGCTCAGTGGGCATGCGTGCCCTGGGCACAGGGCCTTTTCACCGCTAAGCCCTAGGAAGCTCTACCCGAGAACCACCGGGGCTGTGGGCGTCAAGGCAGCCCCATAACCCCACTTCCCTCACCAGCGCAGCCCTGGACCACCCAGTTGTGGGACCTCACTGGCTTCTCCTGTGAAGACCTCATCCCCTGTGTCTTAAGTCTTCATCAGAAGTGGTAAGTGTGTAAGGAAGTGAGCCCCACACACAGGGTACGTCCTCCACACCATGGGTCCAGAGGGGGTTCACGTCACAGGAGGGCTGTCAGGCCGTCTCAGGGTTGGCATTTAGAAATCCCAGGGCCATGTTACTAAGCACACACATTTTTAACATTTGCTGTGTGGGCAGCAGCTCCTCCCCACCCAAACCTGACTCACAGACAGTAGAGCATAAGAAAAAACGGCCTCTCCACACAGCAGTAACTCACTGCAGGAGGCTGGCATTGGCAGACTGTACCCTGGGGCACAGACCAGCAGGGCCTGCCTCAGGCCCTCAGCCCTTTGCCTCTCCTCTCACCCCGGCTGGCAGCCTCACTCCTCCCACTCGGTCCCACCCGCACTGCATGCACTGAAGCCCCCAGGGCCCCCTCCTTTCTCAGGCCATGCTGCCTCAGCATCCCCTTCCCCCACCCAAGGGGCTGGATGATTCTGCCTCCCTGCTACCTTCCCCTGGATTTTTTGTTTTTTTCAATCCAGATAAACTGGAAATATTTATTTAGAAATGAAACTTTAAGTGTACAATTCGACAGGTTTTTGGTATAGAGTTGTGCAGGCATCACCACCATCAATCAGAGAACATCTTCTCCCTCAAGAGAAACCTGCCCTGCCTCCCTAATACCTCCAGGTGTCCCTTCCCCACCGGCCCCCACTGCGCAACACTCCTCTCCTTCCTGTTCTGGATGCTTTATCATGGGCTCACACACTGTGAGGCCTGTAGGTGGGAGGCCGCTCACACCTACACGGTATCTCCACTGTGCAGGTAGCCCCTGGGCAGAGAGACCCGTCTTATTTCTCCATCTGTGCACTGATGTACGTTTGGGGGTTTTCTGCCTCCCCGCTGCTGTGGACGACTGTGTCCAGGTCTCCGTGGGGACCTCTGCCCACCTTTTTCTCGGGGACACACCTTGAAGTGGGCGCTGGGTCATAGGTGCCTCTCGGGTTAACCAAGGGACTGCCAGGCATCTGCACGGCAGTGCTGGGCCCGCTCGGAGGACGTCCGGTCCTCTCCCGTCTGAGCAGGGGCTGCTGGTGGAGCCTCCTGGGGGTGGTGCCAGCACTCCCCGCCCCCCGCAGTCCTTCACGTGTCCCTCTGTCGGTAGCTTCCATGATGACGCCCCCAAGGACTACAGGCAGGTGTCTCTCACTGCTGTCAAACAGCGATTCGAAGATAAGCGCTATGAGGAGATCAGCCTGGAAGAGGTACTGAGGGGTGCCAGTGGCGGGCCTGCCTGCCTAGGGCCTCGCCTGCCCTCTGACCCTGGCTGCCCTGCAGGTGCTGAGCTATGGCCAGCTGTGTGCTGCCCTGGGCGTGAAACAGGAGAGCCTGGAACCTGCGCCCTTCCTCAGCGCAGGTGATATTCATGCCTTCCTCAGCTCGCCCTCCGGGAGGAGGACCAAGCGGTGAGTGAGCCCACAGGCCCAGCTGGGTTCCCGTGTGACCCCTGCAGCCCTCGGGTATCCCCCAGAAATGGAAGCTGGGCCGGCGGTCTGCAGCCCTGCCTCCTCCCCTGTGTGGCTCCAGCCCAGCTCCATGTGGGCTTGGTGTGAGCACAGGTGGAGCCCCCCCGGGGCCACACTGGCCCTCCACATGTCGCCCCAGCGCTCCAGCCGTACCCTGATGAGAGGCTGGGGCACTCGGTCCCCATCACCCCCTGCGTGTCCCCTTTACCTCGTCTCTTCCATCTCAGTGTCCTGGCTGTGGTGCCTGGAATAACCTCCCCCACCCCAAAGAACTCCTATTCATCCTACAAAGTCCAGATGAGCAGGGATCTCACTGTGCTGCCAGCCCGACCTTTGCCAATCAGCTGTGCGCCTCCAGGGGCACTTCCTAGGTGCTCACAGCACATGGAGCTGGGCAGGGCATGCCAGGGACCAGGCTGGGCCCCCTGACACTGCAGCCTGTGACTGCATTCCCACCTGCCCCCACTGCAGGAAGCGGGAGAACAGCCTCCAGGAGGACAGGGGCAGCTTCGTCACCACGCCCACCGCTGAGCTGTCCAGCCAGGAGGAGACGCTGCTGGGCAGCTTCCTGGACTGGAGCCTGGACTACTGCTCGGGCTACGAGGGCGACCAGGAGAGCGAGGGCGAGAAGGAGGGCGACGGTGAGTGCCAGGCTGCGGTGGGCGGGGCTGGCCAGGGCTGCGGGGGCTCGTGTCCAAGGAGCCCTGGAGAGCAAAGTGCCCAGCACTGCAGCCCCCAGGGAGGACAGGCTGTGGCCCGAGGGGACCTGTGCTGCCAGGAAGACCGCACGGGGCAGGAACAGAACAGACCCACCTGCTGGATCACGACAAGATCTTTCTAGAACATCCTGTGCCATGCACCCCTTGCTCCCCTGCTGGGTTGTGTGCCTTAGGCATCCCTCCAGGACAGGCTGCACAAGGCTCCATCCCCATGTTTGGTCAGCCATCTGCAGACGGGGGAAGGGAACTGGAGGGCCCAGTTCAAGGCCATGTCTATGGATTTTCCAATTGCGTGTTTCTGTGTCCACTCAGGATTAAGTATTAGATGGCCACGATTTGTTGTCCCTTCTTCCTGTTCCCCATGTCATATGGGTGTCACCCCAAGCTTGGAAGACACACCTTGTCCTCGACTTCTTAAGCAAAGGGAAGAGGACTGACCGGCGAGGTTGAGGAGCTGTGGCTGAGACGGGACTCCGGGCTGCCCTGGGTCCTGGCTGGGCCGAGGCTCACCCCGACGTCTCCTCGTCCCCCGCAGTGACAGCTCCCAGTGGTGTCCTCGACGTCACCGTGGTCTACCTGAGTCCGGAGGAGCACTGCTGCCAGGAGTCCAGTGACGAGGAGGCCTGCCCGGAGGAGGCATGGGGGACCCAGGAAACACAGGCGCTGGCACCGGGCCACCAGGCGCTGCGGACCCTGGGGCAGGAGCCCCCCCTGTGCAGCAAGTGGGGGCTGCGCAAGGATGTCACGACGTCAGGGTACTCCTCTGTCAGCAGCGCGAGTCCCACAGACTCCGGGCGCACCTCGGGGGGGCCCCCCCGGTCTACCTCAGAGCTGCCCGCGGGCAGCAGCTTGAACACACAGCCCTGCTACCACCACGCCCGGAAGTCATGTTTACAGTGTCGCCCCCCCAGCCCGCCGGAGAGCTGTGCTCCCCAACAGCAGGTGAAGAGGAAGAACCTGTCAGCCCACAGTGAGGAGGAGGAGGAGGAAGACATGAACTTGGGCTTCTTAAAGCTGTGAGTGTGTCGGAGTGTGTGCCGCAGTGGATGGCTGCTGGGGGCGGGGGGGGGGGCTGCTGCTGTGCCAGTGCGGGGCAGGGGACAAGATGGATCCCTGCGGATCCCCGCTGCCCTCACATGGGGACCTGAGAGGAGATCCGGGGGCAGGGACTCTTTCTCCTGGGGAGCCCATTGTGAGCTGTCAGAATCTCTAAAGCACAACGAAAACTCGGCTCCTCCTCTGGGAGGTTTAGCCTCGAAGCAGTCACGCCATGCCATGTCAGTCCTGTGTCTGTCTCCCTTCCCGTGTCTTGTCTTGCTTCCTCTGGAAACTCAGCCCACGTCCTGGGTGAACGTCCCCCCTGCTGCCAACACCCCAGGAACTGAGCTTTCACAGCTGAGAACACATGTGGCTCGAGTGTCCAGACACAGCTCCCCGTCCTCCTGTCTGTTTGATCTGGGCCCCCAGGAGAGCTGACAGCCCTGTGAGCACGTCGCCACCCCTGCGCCCACACTGCCCTGCCTTGGGCGTGCTTTCCTTTCCTCACGGGCTGGTGCTTCCTGCAATGGGGGAGCTCTGCCCTGGGCACCGTGGTGGACTGCGCCTGAACACTGGGCTTGAGGGCCTTGATTCTTGGTCACAGGCTTGCTCCCTCCCATATTCTCAGCTCCTTTTAAAAATCTGTCCCTTCTCCTGCAATGGTCCATCTGTGTCCCCACCAGATGGTATCTGCATGACCCTCTCACTGCACTGAATTTCTGGGCCATTTCTTTCCCTGTCTTTATTGCCATCCCTCATCCCTCTAGGATAAAAACAAAAGAAAAATTAAAAATAGAAGGTATTACATTTTTAACAATTCTCAACATTATTTAGGCTCAACTGAAAAATGAAAATTTGATTCAAACTCCTCGGTGCTCTCCTGACACTGTATGCAAAACCAGTTTTCCCAGAGGTTAGTCAGGAAAAAACATCTGAGGTGACCAAGACACGGAACAACCTGACCCAGAGGCCCTGCTCGCTGGGTGAGAGAACCTGTGAGTCCCTGTGAACCATGACCCTGGCCGCTCTCCCCGAGGGCTGAGTCCAACACTCAGCTGCCGTCGCTTTTGTTTCCTCTTGAAATACCAGAAAGAACCACTTAGCCAGGAGTGTCCCCCAAATGCTCTTGAACCAAAACTACAGGGACCAGGAGACGCTAGCCCAGAGAGGCTTTTCTGGGCTCTTGACTCCCTGTGGGAACTATCTTTTTTTGCTGCTGTAGGCTAATTCTGACCACCCTGGGTACGCAGTGGTTGAGTAAGGGAATCCCAGCATCGGGACTGCATACCTCTCTGTTGACTGTGTGCCCCTAGGCATGTGTGAGCCTCAGTTTCCTCATCTGTATGATGGGGTGACAGTACCTACCTCACAGGGGTGTTGTGAGGATTAAATGTGATGAGGATAATAGTAGCTGAGTGATGTGCATGTCTGAACTGCCTTGGCCCCTTGGCCCCTTATCAAAACCCAGAAGTTCTCTGCTTTCTCTCAGCCGGCCTGCATACATAGAAGGAGAGTGCTCTGGTGGGGACCTAATACCACCTGACTTGGGGGTGGGGTCTCCCTGTGTCTGCTCCCCTCCCCTCCTTTCTCACTGAGAATCTCAATTCAGGCTCCCCATACTGGGCAAGAAAACAGGCTGCTGCTGATGGACGTTCCCACCCTAGCAGCAGTCCCAGGGCTGCCTGGGTCCCGCTCAACCCTTCCCCCTTTTGCCCCAGCATCCTCAGCTCTCTTCATTTTCTGCTATGGCATCTTCCTATTCAGTTCAGTTCAGTCGCTCAGTCGTGTCCGACTCTTTGCAATCCATGAATTGTAGCACGCCAGGCCTCCCTGTCCATCACCAACTCCCGGAGTTCACTCAGATTCACGCCCATCGAGTCAGTGATGCCATCCAGCCATCTCATCCTCTGTCGTCCCCTTTTCCTCCTGCC